>PVKE010036119.1:0-16553 GCA_004027555.1 Craseonycteris thonglongyai
ACACACACACCCTATACTAGCTATTAGTGTATGTCCTTGGTAATTATGTACACACACACACACACACATACACTATCCCAGCTCCACTTCTGAAAATAAAAGCCAGAGAAAACGAATCTTAAAAATTTCAATGGTACATCAGAAATTCCAGCTTCATATTTAGTTTTTGATTGGGTTTTGGGTTCATATCATATTTGCATGGAGGCACGCCATTATTTTCCCCTTAAAAAACAATTTTGCAATCCTTTAGCAGTATTTATGCTTAGTAAGAAAAAAAAGTAAAAACTAGAGAATTCCTTCTTTAAATAATTGTACTCTTTAAATTGGTATGAAAATTCCAGCACCTCTTTTATTAATTTGCTAAAAGGAAGCTTTTGCAGCAATGCTCCCTATCATGTCTATACGTTGACATAAACCAGGATGATTAAGTGGACAAGTCACGTGTCATTGACAAGAATAGAGATGCCTGGAGTGAAATCTAGTAAAAGGAGCTTCACTGCAAAAAAGAAAGCTCCCTATGGTCCATTGACCTAAACCTATCTGTACACTTCCTTCCAAGAGATGAGGAAGCAGAACAGACAGACTGTTTTAGCAATAACTAGCCACTCATCTCTAAAAAGATGAGAGACAGACAAGTATTCATCTTCCCCAAATTTGTTACCCACCATTCAGAGTTTGGAATCTCATTACAGGTATTTTACGTTGCTGTATAATATGCTAATATTTTTCTCATATCTTCTAAATACAGTATACGTTAAATCGGTTTTCCATTTGAAAATATGGTGTTGTTAGGAAAACATCCCCTGCTTCTTTTTCATAAACTTTTGCCTTTCAGTCTACTGCTTTTATATAAAATGAATTGAAACATAATTTCAGGATATTGGACAGAAGAACAAGTGAATATAAATTAACTTGCACAACTCTTATTTAACCTACCAAGTTGCTATGACAAGTAAATTGATATGCAAAGTAGTGACATTTATAATTGATATAAGATAAGCTGATTAAGTGAATGAAATGACATAATAAAGTTAAAGTTTTTGTTTATCCTAGATCATCTGATGTTTGTTCTATAATTCACAGAACTGCTACAAAAATTAACAGAATACATTTTAGGTTCTATTATGTTTTTTAAAAGCTTTCAGGGAATATAACATAACATAACAAAGCAAAGCATAGTAATAAACGTGACTTTAAAATAATCAGTGATTCAAATATTGAAGATAATTTTTTTCCTCTTTGCAAAGGCCAATCAGTATCAGCTGTCATCTTTCCTAACTCTATATTTCTTGATAGAATTATTACAGATTTAAAAGGAACTCAAATTCAATTCTGAACATTCTTCCATCCTCACACCCACAGTACGGATCACTGCTGTAAGTTTTATATTCTTTTTCTAAGAAATATGTCTTTCTTACAAGCGTGTCTATTCCATTTTAATACTCACCCTCTGTTTCTGTGTATTTTTAATATAGTCTAAAAGGAGAGGGAAAAAAGGGGGCTTTACAATCCCACATCTCTGTTATTAGAATATATTGACATCTCTTGCTTCGTTGACTTTTCATTACAGTCCTGGGGTTAAAAAAAAAAACCCAAAAACCCACCCGTGTCAGCTCAGCTAGTGAAGATTTCTAGCATGTTCTCTTTGCTTTCAGCTGGGTGGAATTTTTTTTGTGTGTTTTTTTTTTCATTCCATCTTATTTTGAACAGAAGGGACTTAAAAACAAACTTGAAGGGTTTAGTACTTTCTTTTTTTGCCCTTCTCCTTTCCAAAGGTCTCCTGTCACAAAATGCAACCATAAAGGATAGCCTTGCACCCGGTCGGTGCCCCTCCCCAGGCGGCCTCCCCTGCGTCCCTGGCATCTGTCAGCGAGGAAGCTGCAGCCTGCGCCCCCAGCCCCCGCTGAGCGGGGACGGGCCTGCTCCCCCACATCCAAGGCCACACCGCTCCGGAGCCCAAACCCGAGCGCATCTGATGCGAGTCTGGCCTAATGGAAGTCCAGCATGGGGCGAAATGAGTTTCCCCACCGCTGAGTGAGCCGCTAAGGACAGAACAGCTCCCTGGCGGAGAGCGGCTGCTGGTGTCGTGGTCGCGGCATATGGCAGTTGGCTGAACGCCTGGCGCGTGCGATTTCCACCCTGAGACCCGTGATGCAGCCTGGCTTTCTCTCTTGCACTCCCCATCTCTCTTCGGTCTGCACCGTCCTGCCTCTCCCATGCTGGGACGGTCTCTGGGCGTGAGGCCTGGGTCCTAAATACTTTTGGAAGTACCTTGTGAAGCTGTTACTATTATTATTATTATTATTATTATTATTATTATTATTATTATTATTAATTATTATTATTATTATTAATGTGGGTTGGAAAAGCCGAAAAAGGGCTGATAGGAACTGTTACACCCAGTGGATGATTCTAGCTAAAGGCATGGATTATACAGAACCAGCTTGAAACTTGTTGAATACAGCAATGCGAATTAAAAAACTCTACACTCCTGGTGTACACCTCCCACCAACCACTCCTCAGCTCTCTTTCTTTACACCTGACCGCTTAGGTACAACCCTTCCTGCATGTATTTAGGATTTTATAAGATATGATAAGTATGTGGGTTCAGATTTTTTTTATTTTAACTTTAAGTCAATTTAATATTAGGTTATAATCAAACACTAGACACAGCCATAGCTATACTCTCTTGGTTGATTCACTATCTCTATTCACAAGACATCTGAAGAAGTGGGTCCATTTTGGAAGATGCTAATTTATGGATGTATTGAACAGACAAGTTTTTGGTGTTTGGAGATGTCATTGTTTGATAGATGTAGATTTCCGTCACAATTTGAATTGCTATGTGAAAATGCCTACCATAGCAAATAAAGCAAACTTCCAGATCCTACAAACATTAAAAAAAATCTATTTTCTACTCTTTTAACATTTATAAGCTTGTTAAACATAAATGCTTTGATGCCAATTCTTATATTTTAATATTGCCTGCATATAATAGAATCTGAATTTCACTTGTTCAAATCTGTAATATGTTCTTAGATCCTTTCTTACTGTTGTTATTCAATTACTTGGGGGCTTAAGATAATGGTGTATTTTATCCTTTGCATAAGAAAGCCCCACATCTAAGAACAATAAAGTCAGACAGGAAATCTTAAAGCTTAGATATTTTCATATTTAAAGTCCAGTTTGTGGTTCTCTTTGCTAAGACGGAAACCTCTCATTTTCCCCCCAATCATTCAACTTACATTTCTGTCAGAAAACGCTAGGACTTCGGCAAAGTGTGAAATTTGCACAGCTACAAGGAATAGCCCATTCTAATCCAAATATAAGTACCGGTAATCTTTTCATAAAGTTCTTCTGAGAAATCCTAAATGAAATCTTTTAAAACTCACATGCTTCTTACTGCCCCTGTGCGCTGTGAGGTTCCACGTGGGCTCAGGTGAACCCCGGTGCCCACGCGGTGGGTGATAGAAACTAGAACAGATTGTTTTCTTGTAAATTGCATGGTGCAGAAATGCCATCATATTCCACGTGCCGGATGCCCCATTTTAATTTATTCCCATGACGAAAACTCCGTTAATATAATTTTGGAACAAAGTGAATATGATAGGAATTTTCTGTGTCACTGAAAAACTAATCCTGCTTTCTTCTTAAGAAAAGACTGCTTTAAAAACTCAAGAATAGTCCGTTTCTAATTTACAAAATTCTTTTTCATGCAAACACTGTTCACGAAGTTTTCTCAAGTGTGCAGGGTTAAAATAAGTAATAATCTTTTCCTATGCTTTTATACATGAATGTGTATAGGTTACCCAGAATTTATTAAAGCTTTATTTTTTTTTTTACTGTCCCTTAATACATTTATTAGACTTGTTGTAAAAATATATGTGTGTAATTTTTGAGCTTTGCCATGAGCCAAAGAAAATGACATCTCTCATTTGGCAGTTATAACTGTACATTAGTATATGATTTCTTATCTCCAGATAATATGGAATAGTAAAAGAGAATGATGGACTAAATGTCAGGTAACGTGAATTATCGTCACAATTCTGTCACCTGAAAGAACATGGTCGTTTCTATTAAAAATTGTAGCAGCCTTGAATTTACTCAGTGTATTGTGTGCCAAACACTTTTGACCCTGCATAATCTCATTGAACCATCACAACTACCCTTCGAGGGATGTATCACCATTCTTATTTTAAAGTCACTGAGTTTTAGAAAATGTTAACTGAATACAAATGCAGCGTCATATATATGGTAGGGGATCCAAGTATATGGTGATGGCAAAAACCCAAAAACCTGACTCTGGGTGCTGAGCTCCTGTTGTGACACACAGATGATGTATTGTAGAATTGTACACCGGGAACCTACATAACTTTGCTGACCGATGTCACCCCAATAAATTTAGTAATAGAAAAGAAGATAGCAGAGTTTCAGAACATCATACTTCAAACCTCAAAATCTTTAAAACATAGTCTTATTCCACTTTCAAACGTGGTTAATCTCCCCAGACTGCAATTCTGGACCAGTAAAGTGTGGGGTTTGGACTAGAAAGTTTCTGGCTTTCATCCCAATGATACAGTTCTGAGCCTGTTGTAATTCGCCATGACTAGCCGTCAGCATAATGAAGTGAAAGATACTGTCGTGGTGTAGAGGGTTTTCCAAATCCCCTGCTGGACCCAAGAAGCTTTACAGAAGTTAGCCAGCAACCACCAAGTGATTGACATCTTTATAGTGTAATCATTAATATGAAATGTATCGAGAATACCTGGGACCTTTGTAGCTACTGGAACTTTTCAAGTTTTCAACCATTCAATGAATTAACCTGTCTGGAGCCAGGGGGAAATCAAGATAAAAAGAAAAGGTGGGTAGGGGAGGGAAGAGTAGAGAGGAAAGGAGAGGAGAGGAGAGGTGTGGAGAGCAGAGGGGAGGAGAAGAGAGAGGAGGGGAGGTAACCCCAACTTTTGCTTCATTATGCCAGTTCTTCCTGATTTGACCATCTACCTCCAAACTACCAGCTTAACAAATGAAAAGGCTTCTGTCTATAATTACACCTCAAACCAGTAGAGCGGAAAAGAAATAAGAGATTTTCTTTTAGTAACAGCCTGTATTTTCATCCCCCTAACTATTAACCACCTAATTTCTCAAAACATCTTTGGGGTAAAACTGCCAGGCAAAAACATGAGAAGAGTTGTAGTTAATCGTTTCTCCTCTTATCAAGTTATTTATTTATTTATTTTTTACCCACAGTTGACATTTATTATTACTTTGTATTGGTTTCAGGTGTACAGCCTAGTGGTTAGACAGTTATATAATCTACAAAGTGACCCCTACCCCGACTAGTCTAGTACCCATCATTCCCTGTGCTTTACTTTTATCCTCATAATGATGTTATAACTACAAATTTGTAGTTCTTAATCCCTTCATTCAAGTTTCTTCTGGCTAGCTTATGAAAATATATAATCACCTACCAGATGCATGATGTGTCTTTAGCGTGTTTTTGTTATCAATATGAGGAGTTAACATATGTATCTATATTCTCTAGAATTGGAAGAAAAAACAGTCTAATCAGTTCAGAGTTAGCAACATCCATAATTAATTCTGTATGCATATATATGTACATACACACATATATATATATACACATTCAGCATATACATATATGGGTGTATATAGAGAAGCCAGGTCTTACCTCATATGAATTAACTTAGTAGCAAAATCACTTGATGTAAAAATATTTTTTAGTCTTTATTTAGCTTGGGGTTAGTATTCAGACTTCTCCTTCAGGTATATTAATGTGCTTAATAACAAAATGTTGCCCCGGACCTCTTGGAAGGTATTTTAGATTATAATACACTGTATATGCTCTGCATTATGATTTTAAAAAGTATAAAAAATAAATCAGAAGTCCAAAACACACTGGCACAAACGGTTTTAGATAAGGGGCTGCCACAGAGCACAATGTACATGTTTAATGACATTGATATACTCATAGCTTGAAGACTTTATAAGTAAGCCATATATTTAACATGTATTTTGATCATTGTAAGTAATAATAATATAATACATAAAAATATATAATTTAAGACTAATTTCATTTTTGAACTCTCAGAGTCAGAAGAGTTCGATTTACTCTGAAGCAATCTTATAGAGCATAATAGTTATTGCATCAGTAATAAAAATATAATATGGATCACGTATAGACATATCTATAGGGGAATTTCTAAAAGTCACAATTTCTGGTTACTGGTATCTAGTAGATTGTGCCTCCACTAGATTTTATGGTTGTTCCTGGGTTTCTTCATGTAGAGAGAAAATATTCTAGGTTTTAATACCAAAGCTTCAAAAATTTAAGACATGTCAACCAGGGGAATGTGTAACTTGTAATACACACACACACACACACATATATATATACACACATACATAAACACACACGCATACACACACACATACATACATACACATTACAGTTGTTTTAACATTTCAACTCCCAACTAATTCAGGTTTGGCTCATTCCAGTGATAAGGTTTCTTATAAATTAGAACTTTTGGAGAGTCCTAATTGTCATGAAAAAGACATTTTCTGGCTTGAAGACCAGGGTCATTCCTAAATGCAAGAAAATTATTAATGAAGCAGAATACAGAAATATATACCACCTCATTCTCTGTGAGGGAGGGAAATATTTAAAAAGTATTATTTTATGCCAGGTAGTTTCTAAAGAAACAAAAACTTACATTGCTGGTGGAAAATGTGTAGGTGCTTCATATAAATATATTTTTAGTTGTTAGCAATATAGAAACACATTAATGAACCAGATGTGATTTTGAGAAATTTGTTGTGGATCAACAGCTCGGAGTGTTATTAATAAATTATAGCCCATTGACTTTAGATAAGCCACGCTACCTACCACTAAGATGGTATACAACTTCTCTTAGTTGTCCATTGTTTCAGGGCAAGTGAGAACAAGTGTAAACATGGATGGTAAGGCAAGTTTCACAGCCATGGACATTAAACAAAGGAGTTTTGAAACACACCTTGATTATTCAGACTTGTATCCAATGATTGTACCATACAACTCTATATTTTGGATACAGGTGTATGAGATAACGCCTACAGATTGTGTTTTTCCTATTATTTTTAACTATCTTTTTGAAATACAACTTTGTTTCTGCCTAGACAAGTTGAGACAATCTCATTATTGAACAAATTGCAATGTACTAATTGCTGGTTATACTTTTTATTCCTATTAAGAATCTTTAAGAAAGTCCCAAATACATACATTTTTTTTCTTATTTAAGGTAAATACTTACCTGTTATTCACTATAGGGTACACAGAAATTCTCTTGAAGATCTTTTAAATTCTTTTTCACACATCCCACAATTTTTCATTCCATGCATTACTTTATGTAGGGAACACCACATTTCGCTTTGAGCAAAGAATTTTAGGACTCTTTACATACATTAACTGTTCCTAGATGCACATTGTAGCACTTTGGGGCGTGGAACCACTGTATTGGCTCTTCATGGGTTGAGCGATTTGATCATTTATGCTTATTAATTGGTGAGCAATCAGGGTATAAAAACCAAGACTTCATAACATCCCATTCGGAAATTCATCAGGTTTCCTCTTCGTAGTTGAAGTACTCGACTCATTCGACACATTAGGCTTTATAGTCACAAGTGGAATATAAACACGTTTTAGGAGAACTATAATCCCAGCCCACGTGAGTAGTCATGAAATCCCTTTCAAATCCAGGTTAACACGGCCGTGTTACACTTCTGCCAATCAAGCTCACAACTCCAGCATAGTTCCCAGAGGGGTTGTGAACAAAATCTGCAGTTTCAAAACCATGAACGAGACCTCTCCTTGGCAAGCTGCAGGTATAAGGACAAAAACTCTGACACAAATACAGGGCAATTAATATTTACACAGTGCTTTACAGTCATCAGTTTCTACATAGCGGCCTTCCAAGCTAGATAGTATAGCCCATTTCACAGCTGTGAAAACTAGAAAAGCCATATTTGCTCCATGACGTGACATTGGATGAAGCCCCATAAGCTTGTTTTCAAGCCTTCTCGATGCTGAAATTTGTTGTAAAGCTGAGATGAAGTGTCAAGGTATTAGAGAAAGGCTCCCAGAATATGTTTTTAATTGTTAAATTTATTGAGGTGACATTGGTTGATAACAATTACATTGCTTCCAGGTGTACAATTCTACATGACATTGTCTATACATCGCATTATGTGCTCACCACCCAGAATCAGTTCTCTTTCTAGCACCATAGATTTGATGCCCTCTCCCTACTCCCCACACTCAGCTCTCCCACCCACCTCACCCCTCCCAGGATTTAATGGTTGTGGAACTAGACTCAAAATATGGGGCAAGGTAAGTGGCTAGAATTCAATTTCTTCTCTGTCCTTACCTAGTTGCACTGTTTAATGCATTCTCTCTAGTAGAAGGACCAGACAGAATCAGCTGTGTTCAACCCATTTTCTTTGTTTTTATTATTGTTCCCACTCATTCTTCTACATCCTTTGACAAGTTGACCTCTCTTGGCATTTTTTAATAAGCCAGAAGAAATAGGAATTTAAAAAGTGATTTATAAATCCAAAAAGATTGGAATGACAAATACTGACATTGAAGTGATTTTCCTATTTCAATTGTAGTTTCTTTTATAAACTTTATATGGGAGGTGCTAACTTATTTAGTTATTTATTTTCATTTTAAAGCACTGACTTTAGTTTTCTCTGATAACACACTTTCAAACTGCTAGACTGACTGAGCTAATGTATTAGAAACCGTCTGCACCACACTGTGAAGCAAATCCACTCCAAATTAATTATGTTTGGAGGGCAGAGGTATAGAAATGCCCTATGGGTACCATCTTGGACTATGTAACAGAACATACTCTCTCCTGCTTTTTATTGTCTGTTCTTTTGGACAAGTTACATCCAAATACCAATGTGGTGAAGTGACCTCAAGCCTTCATGAATCCAGGCTACAGGCAGCTCCTGACTCAAAACATGAGACTTTAGATTTTCAGCTACCCCCAGAAGGTTGCCTCTTGTTATATGAATTCAAATGAATTTGGATTTAGTAATGCACAGTACTGAATATGACCCTAATCTGTTCAGGATATGTAACCCCCAAACAAGAAATGTTGAAGGCTGTTATTAGGAAATTGAGAACTATCTCATGTTAAAAGTTGAGTTCTGGTGGATTTGAATGTTTCAGACTCCTGTAAGTTAATTTTACGTTGCTTTACTCATACACACACACACAGATGCACACACAATCATTTTGAGCCTAAAGTTACCTCTAAGGTATATTTCTGCAACTCAGATATTTTTTTTTCACCTGATAGAATTTTAATTATACTTTATATCCATTCACATTTTAACTGAGAAGCTACTGATATTGCACGAGTCATACCTTTTCTTTATCATTTCAGTAAAAATGCTCTGGAAAGTAGCATATCTTTAAAAGAAATGAGAAATGAAAGAATTTATTATATAAAGGTCTTACAATGCAAATAACTTTGCCACGATGAGATAATACTTATTCTGTAAAGTGTATTTGTTATATGTTGTTGTTTTAATTTTAAATGGAGATTATTAATGCTTATGACTTTTCAGTGTCTGCCCAATGAAACAAGATGTTTAGCATGAACTGTGAACATTGCTATTATGTAACACCCTTTATAGAAACCACCATATTTTCCACACATGCAACATGCTTGTTTCTGGTTCCCTTTCTGGTTTAGCTTTTGCCCCAGCCTTGCTTGAAAATTGACTTGAACAAGTCATAAGAAGAGTTTCTATTTGGGGCAACTTTGTATGTTCCAGGCATTGTAGTAAGTTCATTGCATATGTAAATATGTCAATTCTTACAACTCAAAGAAGTGAGAATCCTTATGTCCATTTTAGAGAGACTGGCATCCAGACAGATGAACTAACTTGCCTTGGTCATATTTAGAAAGTGGTAGATCCAGTTTGACGTCTAGTCAAATGGGCATTAAAACCTGTGCATTTAACCACTGCGTTATTCTTAGATCAATTCATCTTTGTAAAGAGAATAGAGAGGGGGTTTGGTTGAGAAAATAATGGTAATCTCTGTTTTAGAATAAATTATTTAACTCACCAGATTCTTAACTCATCCTCTTAAAAATGGAAATAATCGCAGAACAAATTGCAAGTCCAAGGAAACCATTTATTAAGTGTCAGTAATTCTCAAACTTAAAAATCCAATCATTTATTCAACAAGTATACACTGAATACCTAACTAGTGCTCTGATAAAGACATGTGTCAAATATATGTGACCAAGACTGATGAGAGCTTGGCTTTCATGAATCTCACGTTTTGGAACAAGACTGATATAAACAAATACAAATATTATCAAGCTATTTCAAGGTGTGAGAAGTTCTATGAAAAATACAGAGTGATCTTATGGAAAGCAATTTTTAAAGAGACTGTTTTAATGTAGGTGAGAATAAGCTCTTACTACCAGGAATTGTGAAAGTAAATAACACTAACTAAATATATATATAAATTTTATATTTGTATCCAAGGATATTTGGCACCTGTATTTACTTCCATAGCAAAGTGGTATTTTTAATTGCTATGAAAATTCCTGAAATTCTTGCTCAAAGAGTGTAATAAAATTGATGACTGAGGAAGCTGAATTGCTTACCCTGTGGCTTCAAGCACTCCTCCTATTCCATCAGAGGGAAAAGTGTTCGAGATGGCATTAGTGAGTGTTCAGTTATCGGTAGAGGTACACCCTTCATTTTCCTGTGAAGAGACCTTCTCTAGAGAAACACAAGGCTTTAATAGAATCCAAATGGATTTAATCATTTCCTTATAAGATGTTCACAACTAAAGCTAATCAATTCTTAAATAAATATAACATCCTGTATTCCAAAGCATTATGAGCATAGCTATGAGAGTATATCCTCTTGAAGTGTGTGTGTGTGTGTGTGTGTGTGTGTGTGTGCATACGCATATGTGTGTGTGTGTTGGTCTTTAACATTTGGCAGAAAATAAGCAATGTTTTAAAATATAAAATATAAGTCTATATAAAACATAGGAGACCAAGGAACCGGTTCTTATCTCCATTTTGGTATCAACACACTTAAAATGCTTTTCATATTTAAATAGCTCATATGATAATGAGTTCCCATAAATGGAAAGTTGACATCTATATCATGTGAATAAAGAAAAATTAAAAAATGAAAGATTATGAATCTGGTAACATTTTTCTAAATAATTTTAATTTCTTGGCTATCTGAATTGATTTTCCGACTCTCAGCATGTTGTTCACATATCACTTTGGGACTGTTGATCATCTGTTCTCCTCCCAGGAAGGCTGCGTGGACGCTCTTGTCTCTACCAGATCATCATTGTGGATTCTGCTTAGACTCTGACTGTGATTACTGGCAGCTGGGGTCCATTTGCAACAACATTTTTATATCATGTACAAGATTAGAGCAAACAAACTACTTTGACTACAGTATTCTCCAATTACATTAATTTTATCCACTGATGTCTTTATTTCCTTCCTTTCCAATTTAGTTGGGTAATGTGAAAATTGGCCCTATTTTTGTGCTTATTATGATGTTTTTAATCCTCTCTTTCTTCTCACATGATGTTAGTTGTAGAAGAGGACTTCATAAACAAACTCATGATGACAATGAGCAGATTTTCCTTTTTATGGAAGGATCCCAAAAATAAGTCTGCTTTCCAAGCTTGGAACTGGAGGGATAATATTCTTCACATCTATTAAGAAAATATGTAGCAGAGGATGTCAGGATAGCTCAGCAGTTGAGTGTTTGCCTCACAATAGCGAAGTTTGGGGTTCGATTCCCAGCCCTGTCCTAGGCAATTCCATATGCTGAACTGAGGTACAACTGGTAACTGCCAGAGGGTTCAGCAGTGAAGGTCCTCACCTTCCATATAGGAGGCCCCCAGTTTGGTTTTCTCCCTGCATGGCCCTACATCTACCTGTGTGGAATGAAACCACGTCACAACTAATGATATACAGCTACGGAGACTGCTCTGGGCCCACCCCACCCTCACCTTTTCTCAAACAATAAAAATCAAATAAGAAAACATGTAGCAGTACTATCATCTGTCTCATCTAAATTTGTAATCTTTCTGGCTTAGAACAGAACCACAGCAGTCTGTCCTGACAAAATGGAGAAGGCTATTCAGGGAATCATGGGGTTAAATATAGCAAATGCTGACTGAAAGATTAAAACAGAAAATATAAGCACACACACACACAAAAGGAAGAAGAGGCATACAGAGAAAGAATAAATATATGGAATATTTACAGGGAAGTAAGGAAAAAATGATGTTGCATATTCTGTCAAGTTGTAGAGAATAAAGGTGGTACAGTTTATCACCTGAACAATAATACATAATATAATAAGAGGGCTTTCTGAGATATAGTGAGCTCTTGGATGAAGAAATATAAGAAAATATCACATCAGACAAATTAATGGCAAAACAAAAATTGAAATTAGATTTACATTCCAAGATTTAAGAAATAAATATTAAATATACAGTATATGTTAAGATACTTAGTGTGTGATAGCTATAATCAACACTGTTGTATGATATACATGTAAGGTGTTTAAAAAGTAGATCCTGAATTCTCATTGTAAGAAAAAAAATATTTTCTTTTTCTTTTATTTTACAAGGGCTGGATACTTTCTGGCAGCTCTCATATATCCATAAGAGATGTTGCATGTTCACTAAACTTATTGTAATTATTTCACAATATATTTTAAGTTAAATCATTATGAAATGCACCTTAAACTTACACAGTGCTGTGTGTCAATTATATCTTAGTAAAACTGGAAAAATAGCTGTATGATATAAGATTTTGGTGATTAAGAAAAAAAGAAATATTTTTGGAATTCAAAAGGAACATTAGGGTAGCATCCATTATCATTCATATATACAAATATTTTTGCTATTCTTGCAGAAGTTCCCTCTCACGCAATATCCTGGGTTTCTTGAGTTTGGAACAATATCATATAATAAATAGAAAAACTGTATGAATATGCCAGTTCCATGTAAATGTTACATAATTTTATGTAACAAATCTTTTGAAAATTGGATAATAGTTTTCTTCTTGTTGGGAAATGTTGGTAGGGGAAGTCAACGAACATAGACCACTCAGGCTCAGTCCAAAATCTCTCATGAATTTGGCATCACCTTTGACAAATCACTCTAAGATTCAAGCCTCACAGTTCATACAAAAGTCAGCTTGAGTATTCATATTTTAATATTCCTACTGTACAGTCAAGAATGTGTGACTACTCACATGGATAGTAAAAAGTAGGCATTTTTATCCAGATTGGAGTGACTTCATTGTCAATACGTTTATGTTTTAATAATTATATTTCACAATTAAAAAGATTAGACACTAGTATTTGTGTTTGCTTAGAAACCGGAAAGATGTTCTTTCTTTCTTTTTTTTTTTTCAAGTTCTCAGCATGGTAGGGATAGAATGATGCAGACATTAAAAGTAAACAAGTTTAAGAGTTCCTATGATCTAGCTCTTTGGTAGCTTCTCTGCCTTATTGTGGCTAAAAAGTGAGAGAGCTAGGCAGTCGTTCAGGGTCTCAAGTTTAAGTTCTAACTTTGCTACTTGTCAACACTGTAGCCTTAGAAGAAAGCTTCATCTTCCCAGTTTTGACTTTAATTGACTAGTTCACAGGTTTGATGAAAGGGTCTCAGGCAATAAGAGTTATAAAGATGCTTAGCACATGTGCAAATCTTGGCAATGTTTCTATTACATATAGTAATCAGGACATGTACAAATGTGCTAGCTTAAAATGACCTTCTGGTCTGTACAGTCATTTGAAAGCATCAGCTATACTCTGGTTGCCACTATTTGCATTGTATTTGTAAAATCAAATCAAATTACTATCGTTGCTGTTGTTATTAAAACTTACCATTAGTATTAAATAGTAGAAAAGAGGAAGCTCTGAAACAAGGCAAGAACTCTAGAATTTGGGTTCCAGTTTTGCTGGTTAATCATATAATTTTCAGTATATTCCATAAGTTGGATTTTTCTCCTATTATGTTTTCATGTTTCTAATAATATTCATACAATTTTAAATGGAATAATATGTGATTATTTCTTTTAAATGTATTTTCTTTTTTTAAACCTCTGGTTCCCTTTTTCCATTTTATTTCCCTTTGTTTTTCATTGGATTCTAAATCCCTGAGAGGTTTTGCATTTGAGGTTTTATAAATAATAACTATAAAGAAATATAGATTGCCATAATCTTTGCTTTAATTTTCTCTATAACATCTAAATTGTCTCTAAAAAGTCTTATACTGTGAATATAAAGAAACTTGCAACATGTTTAATACTATTAAGACATAAATATTTTTAAATGAGAATATGTAAGTTGTAAGTAAAGAAAGATATAAAGAGCCTGCTCTATGGGATTTTATTATAACAGTTCATACATAAAACTAATTCTCTGTCTTACTTATTAAGGTTATATTTATTTATCCTTTTTTTAATCTGTGGAAGAATAGAAAACATCAGCTTTAAGATCCTCTGAGAACTTGCTCAAGTATTAGCTCTCTCCTACAAGTCTAAACCCAACTATGATAATTTTTATAACATTATGTCTAAAGCTTTCAAATGATGATTGATCCTTCTATATGTTTTTTAATGAGCTCTGACACCCTTATATCATAAATTAAAAGAATAGTAGTTGCAGTTTCATGAATAAAGATGCCTTTGATTTGGTTTAGGATTATACTATATACATTCATACACACAATCCATATTTAATACTCAGGATCAATAACAGAACCATTGCCAATCTTTTTTATTGACTTCACTGAGCTTCAGGCTTTTTCTTGATTGGATCCTAAACTTGACTGATCCACACTCAAATATTTTGGTTCCCACTTAAATTCGTCACTTATTGCCCTGTGAATGTAGCTGTGAAACTTCACTTTGGATTTTTCTTTTAAATAGAAACATTTTAATTAGTAGATAATGTATTACTTTTAAATTCCTAAACAGATTTTTATTTCAAGCATTTCACATATCTATTCAATATGTCATATAAATAGTACCATGTCTTGAAATTTACTAGTGTATATAGTTATAGTATAAATCTTCACAGCTTCAATTTGACCCTTAGCTTCTATTCCCTCAAACATATCCCTAAACAAGCTAACATAAACCACACAAAGGCAAAAGGCATTGAATGCCGTCCTCTGGCTCATGGAATCGAGGTCCACAGATATGAGAAACTACATGAGAAACCCTGGAGCTTTTATTTAATTCTCTGTAAATTCATAATGTCTGGATGAGGTAATCAGCACCTTCTATGCTGCTGTTTTTGAGTCCATAATTCCTGTTGACAGGTTTGACTGATTTCAGTCTCCTGTAGTATCTTGATCCATATCCCTTGCATAAGAAATGTAACTACTCCCACATTCTAATTTTTATCTGTAATAACAAAATGTTCTACATTTAGCCAAGCAATAGTCTATTCTTCCTTCAACAATAACCATTCCTGGGTTTCATCACTTCAGTGATCAATCAAATATACTGCTCTAAGTATGATCCTTATGTATACATTCTCACATTGCTTATTTTCTTTGATATGATCTAATTCTTCTTTGTAAAAATGGCTCTTAACTGTATGGTTGCCTCAAAATTCCTATTGCAAATTTCTTCTGTTTCTAATAAACTAGGCATTCAAATTCTGAGTGAAGGTAGTGATTAGATTACCTTCAAATATTAATATTTTAGTAATTATAGCTAATATAGTATATCTTGTTTCTTTTTTTCTTTCTCTCTCTCTTTTTTTTAATACTCTAAACCTTAGACATTTTGTTTGAATCTTCATTATATGGATGAAAAATGATACTACAGACAACACCAAGTTTTGCTGGTCAATCATATAATTTGAGCAGCAATTTATACTGAACTCTAAAATTGGAATCGAGAGCTTACTTTGAAAAAGAATGCTTTTTTTCCCAGAGACATTTTATGGCCATCATGAAAACAGAAAACAAGAATATTTAAATTGATATTTTTCAAAGGAGTTGGAAGAAGTCACATTTTCAATTAGAAAATTATTGGGTCACTTAAGTATTGAAAGAATTAGGAGAGACTTAAAAAATGGGGGAGGAGGAAGGCATACAACCAGTGTGTCAGGATGTGAATGCTTGAACCACAACATGAGAGAATAATTTCTATCAAAAACATTAAAAACTTCTTGGAAGGGAAATAGTGACTCACATTTGTATCTCAAAGACTGAGCCCAGTCATTCACATACCGGTAGTTCTCAAGAAATAAAGTGAATGCAGAGGAGAAAGGATTCCAAAGATTGGTATCATCTACATAATTTACACTTGAGTTTGATGTCCCTATTTAGTGAAGTACTTACACTCAGACAACTGTCTGTTATTTCTTTCCTTCTAATTTTTTAAGAAAACACTTCTTAACATAATCTGGTTTGTTGGCCTACCCAGCTAATGTGTGCATAACCAGAACATTTCTAC
>PVKE010036120.1:0-16469 GCA_004027555.1 Craseonycteris thonglongyai
GGGGCTCCGGGGGTGCGCTCTGCACCGGGGGCTCCGGGGGTGCGCTCTGCACCGGGGGCTCCGGGGGTGCGCTCTGCACCGGGGGCTCCGGGGGTGCGCTCCAGGCGGGCCGGGCCGGGCCTGGGTCTCCCGCGCGTGCTCTCCCGTCCGTTCCCAGCATTGGCGCGCAGCCCGGCTGTGGCACTTTGGTTGCTCGGTGTCGTGTGTGTCCCCCGGGCTGTGAGGCGACCGTGTCTGCGGACACCGGGCGGGCCCTGCACATGAATGAGCGCCCACGAAGCCGGGCGGCCTGGCTTTCCCCCCGGGCTCCCGGTCGGCGCTGTGACACACGGCCAGGGGGTGATGGCCGCTCCTGGCTAAGTGCGGACACAGATCGTCGCCTAAACTTCCGCCTTATGTGGCGACGCGCGGTTTGGGGAGAAAGGAAGTGCTGCAGCGATTTATGGATTCGGGCTGTGTCACTTCAAAGCCAGCTTTGATCTAAAAATATGTGCTGTACCGAATTCATTATGTCTCTCCTTAAAGAGCTTTTAAATTTATCGATCTGCTAATTATCCTCCGTCATGATGTGAGATGGGGGGCTGGTCACTAAAGGCCATT
Organism: Craseonycteris thonglongyai; assembly: GCA_004027555.1. Classification (NCBI taxonomy): domain Eukaryota; kingdom Metazoa; phylum Chordata; class Mammalia; order Chiroptera; family Craseonycteridae; genus Craseonycteris; species Craseonycteris thonglongyai. The sequence goes on from PVKE010036120.1 coordinate 601, forward strand.
CAGGGAACAACAGGTGCTTTTGTCTGGGGGGACGCTCTTCTGAGCCCCAGCAGACAAAGGCCCCTCTGCTGCGAATCCTGCGACAGACACCAGGGCCCAGGGCACGCGCCCAGCCAGATACAACGCTGCTACCCTGTGAGAAAGGGGTGATCTGTGGGAAACGGGGGACTCACAGAGAAGGGGGTGCCCGGTGGACCAGCGATCGGCTCCCCCAGAAGCCGCCGTAGTCGTGTGGAGGCTCAGCTCGCAGTTCTTACAGCTGGATCGCTGGAACGTCACACGGAGGAAGCAGAAGAACCACGTGTGGAGGTTACTGCAGAGCTGTCACCCTGCGCCTGGGCCGCCTGCCGCTGCCGCTGCCGCTGCCGCTGTTGTTCCTGTTACTGCTGCTGCTGTTGGGAACAACTGTATGTGCCCGGGTGTTGTAAGCAGCTGGAACAAAGGGGTAAAATAGTGAACAACCAAGTTTTCACCACCAACCACTGTCTTCTACAGTGTCGTGTGTAACAACTTCAATTTAGGACAGAACAGCCCATTTCCAGGAAAAGGGGTTAAAAATGTGGCTAGATTTTTTTTTTTTATCTAAATATATTACTTTAGGGGAAGCCGGGATGGCTCAGTGGGTTGAGCGCTCACTTTGCAGCCCCAGGGACCCGGGATCGAATCCCGGCCCCGGCCTGTGCGGACCCATATGCTGAGCTGGGGAGTGCCCCCAGTTCCGTTCTCTCTCTGTCTCTGTATCTCTCTCTCCCTCTCAATAAATAAATAAATAAATAAAACTTAAAAAAACAACAACATACATTTAAAAAATAAATCTATTATTTTAGTAGCTTTTTTATTTTATCTTATCATTTCATAGCAATATCCAGATGTGTTTGATGATTAGCAAGTTCCTTACAGCAACTTCATAAGGTGCAAATCGTATACATTACAGGAAATATGTTAAAACGTGACCTCAGGTTCCTAAAAGCAATAAAAACTGTTTCTTCTGAAAAGTCAGTTTTCTGGATTTTCACAAACTAGGGGCCCATCCGGCTTTTCGTTTTGAAAAACGTGTCCAGAGGTTTGGGACCCGGCCGTCCGCCACATCAGGATAAGAACAGCTCTCGAAGTAACGTCCGCGTTTTCCGTGTGCTGGGTCGCTGCATCCTTGCTGGGAGGTGGACGCTACCATCGGCCGATTTCACGGATGAGGCGGCTGAGCCGCACAGAAGGTCAGGGACGTGCCCGTCGGCTCGTGCGCGTCCGTGAGAGCCGGCCGGGGGGGTTTGGGGCCAAGGCCGGCAGAGACCTGGAGCCTGGGGGTGGTCTCCACTCCAAGCCCCACACTCAGCTGCCCCATCGCTGGGGACACAGTCCACGGGGACCGGGTGAGCGCCGTCCACGCAGTAGTGCGTTCCCACGTCAGGGCCCGGCCAGCTTTCTTCCCACCCGGGGGCTGGACCTGGGGCTGTTCCCGGGGCTGAGGGTCCAGGGCTGTTCCCGGGGCTGAGGGTCCAGGGCTGGACCTGGGGCTGAGGGTCCAGGGGCTGAGGGCCCAGGACTGTTCCCGGGGCTGGACCCGGGGCTGAGAGTCCAGGGCTGTTCCCGGGGCTGAGGGTCCAGGGCTGTTCCCGGGGCTGAGGGTCCAGGGCTGTTCCCGGGGCTGAGAGTCCAGGGCTGGACCTGGGCTGAGGGTCCAGGGCTGTTCCCGGGGCTGAGAGTCCAGGGCTGTTCCCGGGGCTGAGGGTCCAGGGCTGGACCTGGGCTGAGGGTCCAGGGCTGTTCCCGGGGCTGTTCCCGGGGGCTGAGGGTCCAGGGGCTGAGGGTCCAGGGCTGGACCCGGGGCTGACACATTCAGACAGTGGGGCTCGCGGTTCCCTGCGCCCGTCAGACAAGCCTCCATCCTGTCAATAAAGATCTCGGCTGTCATTTCTCCTGTTTTAACCAGGAAACCTTGAGTTTGACTTCTTTGTGAGATGGGTCAGCGCCCCCCGGGGATGGGGGGAGACGTAGATTTGAGGAAGAGCGTTCCGGGGGGAACAGCTCTGTTTTGTCCGAGAGTTCACCTTCTCCGTGACCCGTGAACGCGTCGCAGACACTGGCAGACAGCGGCCCGGCCGCCGGCCCCCGACAGACCAAAGCGCACCCGTCTGAGGCGGCGCGGAAACGCGATAGCAGCTGCCCCGAGGCCCTGCTCCTCCGGTCAAATGAGAAAAATCATATTATCCTCCCGGGTATACAAATCGCTTGTAAGCCACACTCTCCCTGTGAATGACAAGCCTGATCCCGTCTCCAAACACAAACACTTGTGCCGGGTTTGTGGGGCCTCAGCCCCCCACCCTCTCCCCCCGGTTAATTGGCTGAGACCACCAGAATTTGGAGGACACAGATGTCACCGATAGCTTTCCAAGAGAGCACATTCACGCCCATCTGTTGCAGCCGCCCCGGCCGCTCCGATACCCACAGGCCCTCATTTAATTCTTGTCAGAAAGTAATGTAAATCCCGTTTGCCTCAGAGGTCGCAGCGAGATTTATGCCAGGGAGCTCCCCGCCGTCTACACACCCTGCGGTTCTATAGGATGAAAAGAAGGCCCTTCATGTTCCCGCATAGTAACAAGGCGGCCCCTTCCCCGGGGCCCTTCTGATTGAGGTTTCTCCTGAATTTAATACGGCGGATGCCCGTTGGTACCCCCGGCTTTAGAAAAGGGGAGAAAAAAAAATCTAATCTTCAGAGTTTCTTCTTTAACAAGAGGCGGCAGGGCCGGGTCGTTAATGACCTGTTAGGAGACAGAAGTCCCCTCCCTCGGTGACGGTGACGGCGGAGCGTGCTCGGGCTGAGTTACCGCCGGGGGAGTCCAGGGAGGACGAGGCTGCCGGCAATTGTCTTTCCAGCGTGGAGACAGAGTGGCCGGCTGACTGGTCCCCAGCTTCTCAGCTGTCTCTTTCTCGTAGACTTAAAATTTATTTTATTGTTTTGACAGAGAGGAGGGGGAGGGCCCAGAGCCGTCTCCATAGTTGCACATCATCCGTTTTCCACATGGTTTTGTCCCACACAGGTGTTGGGGGGCCGTGCAGGGCGGGGGCTGGGGGCTCCCGCATGGGAAGCTCACCCCAGTTCAGCACGTGGGTCCACACAGGCCGGGGCCAATGTCACTGGGACCAGGTGACATACGTGGAACGTGAAGAACATTGCTTCACGGGTATCCGATATGGCCATCAAATTAAAAAAATAATAATAAGATTTCATCGTGTAAAGGGTCACCCTGTTTCTTCTTCGTTTACTCATTTTTACTGTAATCCTTCATGTACATGTGAATTAAATGAGCTCTGTGAACGCACATACAAATTTAACCAAGAATTAATTAAATTCCCACAAAGACCATGTAAATTGAGCTTTTGGGGTATAATATATCCTGTAGAGTTGTTGTTTTTTAAGACTTATTTTATTTTATTGTTTCATATTTATTTATTTATTTATTTTATTTTTTTTAATTGTTTTTTGACAGAGAGAGAGAGAGACAGAGAGAGAACCAAACTGGGGGCACTCCCCAGCTCAGCATATGGGTCCACACGGGCCGGGGCCGGGATTTGATCCTCGGTCCCCAGGGCTACAAAGTGAGCACCTAACCCGCTGAGCCGTCCCGGCTGCCCCTGTAGAGTTCATTTTTAGGCATGTAGTCCTTTCCTCTACGCTGCAAACTCCTTGACAGTACAAACCACCTGTTATAGTTCCTGACGCTTCCCCACATGGTCGAGGATAGGGCTGGTGAATTATTAGAGGTGGCGGCCAGTGGGCTGTGGGCTCCTTTGGGGTTCCCTTGTTTTTCCTGATTCACCCCCTAATACTGGTCCTAACCGCCCAGCGGGAACGGCTCAACCACAAATGCCAAAAGAAATGGAGCTTTGAAAAATCCACTGCTCAGCTTATTTTTAATAATGTGATTTGTCGATTATCCTAGAACACAGCTACTCAGCTTAATTCCAGATTCTTAATGAAAACTAAAGGCGCGTGTGTCCAAATCAAACACAGACCACATGAAACGTGGCCGTTCGGTGAGCTGTGCACTTACTGTGCCCGGTAAGTGTTTTTCTAGAGTTATCTGTGTGTTTGACTGCTTTCTCTGGCCTCTTTCTATTTGACTTTTAAGAAAAAAAATAATAATAACAAAAAATAAAAAAAAATAAAAAAAAATATATATATATATATATATGGGTAAAAAACATCAAAGTAGAAAAATTAATCCAGAGATTACAGAAAACACCGGGAAACGTCCATTCTTCAATCTAGAAATGATGCATAATTCACAGAGCGCCCCCGTTCAGGAGGGCAAAGGGGGTAAATGTGTTGAAGTCGAGGACTTCGGCAGGACGGCTGCCTGAAGTCCGGGCCTCCGACACGCGTGACAAGAACCCGGCTCAGATGGGGGGAGTGCAGCGTGTTCCTCGTGCTACATACAGCGTTTTCTCCCTATTGTCTCGCCCGACCTGCACCGGGAAAGGGCAGAGCGCTCCCTTCACGGAGCCCGAGAACAGCGTCCGCATATGGCTGGGGGTCACAATATTAAACGTCACCGGTCTCGGGAACCGCCTCGTCCTTCTCAGGAGCGCTTTCTTGGTTAAACCCCCATTGCTTGTTCTGCACCGCATGACGTCCTTGCTACCTTCGTGGCTGAAAATACAAAAGAGAAGATGCGCTGACGTGTTTTCCTACAGGGTCTGGCCTATGTTCCCGGCCTCAAGTGCCGGGACATCATCCCTTCCGTCCTGAGCCGTGAGGAGACAGCTCTTCGGGCTTCGTCCTGAACACCGTGGATTCCCATCCAACACCGATACTGCGTCTGCGTCCCCGACGGCTCTCAAATCTCGTTTTCTGTGTCTCCAATACTGTCACTCTGGTCCCAAGTCCCGAGCGCTGGCCTGGATTGTTGCAATCGGCACCTAGCGGATGCCCCTGGGGCCCGCCTTCCCGCCACCCCCGGTGCACACGGCAGAATGAGCTTTTCCACGCGCAGGTCGGGGCGAGCCCCGATTGCTCCCGCGGTTCCCGGTCACGCGCGGGGGAAACACAGAAGTACGGAGCTGACGTCACGGCCCCTGCCCACCGCTCTGCGCCTCGCAGCGGCCTTCTCGCCCCATCGGGCCAACCTGGCCTCCTTCCAGTGCCGTCTGTTTCCTTCCACGTGAGGGCTGTTCCCTCCACTGCAGCTTCAGGAGCCGAATTCAGGCACCTGCCCCTCAGCGCACGCGCCTCCCCGACCTGCCCAGGGCCGAGGTTTAGGTCAAGCCCTGTTGTCCGACCTCGCGGGACCGTGGACCTCGTCTCTCTTTTACCGCATCTAGACGACAGGAAGAGAGTTAGGATCTTGTCCATCAGGAACTGGGGTTTCCAGCGAGGAAACAAAAGCGACGGCGTATCTGTACGTAGGGATCAGCCGCCAAGATTCCAGCCATTTCTAAACCACCGAGAAAAGCGTGTGTGGAACGAGGAGCCTACGGATTCCCGAAAGAGCCAGGAATTTTTCAGCGAGGAGACGCCACAGGCACCTGGTTTAGCTACCGTATTTTCCGGCGTATAAGACGGCCCCCTAATTTTACAGGTAAAACATAGGTTTAGGCCTATAGTCGCTGTATAAGACGACCCCCCACTTCCGAGGCTGTAGTCTTATACAGCGAATATAGGCCTAAACCTATGTTTTAACTGTAAAATTAGGGGGTCGTCTTATACGCCCGGTCGTCTTATACGCCGGAAAATACGGGTACATCGCTGCCGTCTGTGTAATTTGAGACCAGGAAGAATCTGAACAACCGTTCCAACAACACCCCCCAAACCCAGATGGGAAACGTGAGGCTCAGGTGTCACGAGGGACAGACAAGGAGGGGTCTGTGAAGTGACGCGCTGAGCACCGTTGCGTGTACACGCTTTGCTCTTTCTAGCTTCTCCGCGCGTCGCCTCCCGCCGTCTCTGCTTAGGACAGTGACAGAAGCAGAACGACAGAAGTTCATTTAAATCTGTGATATAACGGCCGAGGCGCCAGAAAATCGCTGCTCTAAGCCTTCGGATGACAAGGGGAAGTACCGTTAGAATTACGTTGGGGCGCACTTGTATTTCTTGGTGAACGAACTCTTCGTATTTAGATTTGTTTTATTGTTTGAGAGGAGAGGGACGGGGGAGGGCCCAGAGCCGGCTCCGTAGTTGTCCGTCGTTAGCATGTGGGTTTGCACCGGTGGAGGCCGGGATTCGATCCCGGGACCTCGCGGCTGCAAGGCCACGCTCAGCCCCTGAGCTCTGCCGGCGTCCCCGTATTTCTTTGTACACCTCCCTTTCTGCGCGAAGGCCTAGGGAAGGGAACCCCCTTCTTGCTTTAGTTTAGGATTCGGAGAACAGTGTGTGTTCTGCTCGCCCACAGCGGCGTCCAACGAGCCCGGAGGTTCGTCCTTCACCTTCTCGGAGCCCAGCTCTGTTTCTCAGTCTCCGATCTGACCTCCATTACAGCCACGGCTCGTTAGTCCGGGGGCGGTGGGGGTGGAACATGCTAACGGCCATCCTGCTCTCGGGCGGGATTCACGGCTCCGGCTCCGTGTGACCCCAGCCACGTCGCCGTGGGTGACGGCAGCCACCGCCGAGGGGAGAGCAGGTGCCCACGGTGCCCGGTGCTGTGGTGGGGCCGCCCTATGATCCCACCCTGCTTGACTCGTACAGATGACGGACGATGCTGCGGCTAATCATCGGTCCCCCTCCATGTCCACCAGGTGCCTCAGCCTTGGAGGGACTTTTCTTGAGAACCGACGTCTTCTGCTGGGTGATCGATCAGCACAGGCCCAGGGGCGCTGGGTGCTGGTCCCTGTCACGGACAATCGGAGAACCGTGGCCGCCCTGCTGTGTGAGTGTCAGCAAGCCCTGGCCCAGCTCAGACGGGACCAGCACCTGCGCCCCAAGACCCGCCGTGCACAGGTGAGCTGGGGGTGTGTGCTCCAAGACCCGCCGTGCACAGGTGAGGTGGGGGGGTGCACCCCAAGACCCGCTGTGCACAGGTGAGCTGGGGGCTGCACCCCAAGACCCGCCGTGCACAGGTGAGGTGGGGGCTGAGCCCCAAAACCCACCATGCACAGGTGAGCTGGGGCTGCACCCCAAGACCCATCATGCACAAGTGAGGTGGGGGTGTGCACCCTAAAACCCGCCGTGCACAGGTGAGCTGGGGGTGTGCACCCCAAGACCCGCTGTGCACAGGTGAGCTGGGGGTGTGCACCCCAAGACCCGCCATGCATAGGTGAGCTGGGGTGTGTGAACCCCAAGACCCGCCATGCACAGGTGAGCTGGGGGTGTGTGAACCCCAAGACCCACCATGCACAGGTGAGCTGGGGGTGTGTGAACCCCAAGACCCGCTGTGCACAGGTGAGCTGGGGGCTGCACCCCAAGACCCGCCGTGCACAGGTGAGGTGGGGGGGTGCACCCCAAGACCCGCCGTGCACAGGTGAGCTGGGGCTGAGCCCCCAAACCCACCGTGCACAGGTGAGCTGGGGCTGCACCCCAAGACCCATCATGCACAAGTGAGGTGGGGGGTGTGCGCCCCAAAACCCGCCGTGCACAGGTGAGCTGGGGGTGTGCACCCCAAGACCCGCCGTGCACAAGTGAGGTGGGGGGGTGTGCCCCAAAACCGCCGTGCACAGGTGAGCTGGGGGTGTGTGAACCCCAAGACCCACCATGCACAGGTGAGCTGGGGGTGTGTGAACCCCAAGACCCGCCGTGCACTGGTGAGCTGGGGGCTGCACCCCGGGGCCCACGTGAGCAGGTGAGCTGCGGGAGGGGGCAGGAGCCGGGTGCACAGGTGAGTTGGGGGGCAGGGGACCCCCAGGGAGGCTCCATCCAGCCCCACCTGCAGCCCCCGCCTCTCCGCCCTGTTCTCCCGGCAGATGCCCCGGCGCTGCTGGTTTCTGGGGCGTGAACGGACGCGGCTGCGGGCGGCCGACAGGACACTCTGTCCTGGAGAATTGCTGTCGGGTCCCATTTCAGGCCTCGGTGAGCACAAGGCGGCAGGAGCCGCTCAGCTCAAGACGAACAAAGGCCCCGAGCGGGGCTGGTGCACGGACGTTTCGATTGTTAGAAAACCGAAGCGGCTTCTGAACGGCGGCCCAAACGGCCGTCCACACGGGGCTTTTGTGCCTCTGGTTTCCATACACATGTCCCCCCAGGGCCACCCCCTCACCCGGCCACCAACACGCCTCTCGTGCGGCATCCACACGCCACGTGGAGACCGAAGGCTCCCGCACGGACGCGCCCGGACCACGGCGTCCCGGGGGCTTCAGAATTGGGGTTTTCGCCCGTCTCCTGGCGTTTCAGACGCGTCCCGGTTTGGGAAGACTGATTCGCGAAGTCTAGAGAGTTAAAGCTCATTCTTTGGTGGGTTTGGCCGAAGCAGGCGTCTTCGCTCGGCTCGGCTCTGGTGCTACGTGTGTCCTGGTGCCCGTCTGTGTGCGAGGGAGCTGCCCTCCTCACAGCAGCGCGGCTCCCACGTGACACGCACAGGGTCCCTCCCGCGTTTGCGGCGGCGGCTGCCGGCGCCGTGGGAGAGGCGCCGGGGGGCTCCCGCGCTCTCACAGGGGCTTCGGGGGCCCGGCCTCCGTCATCGCTGTTCCCTGCGGTTTGGGCTCCTGTCGAGGCAACAGGCGGCCACGTCCCGTGGGCCACCTGGTTCGTGCGTTTCTTCCCGTCCGGGCTGGACATGTGGCCCCAGGACTCTGCTGGCTGCTAAGGGGCCGGCCCGGCCTCGGCTCCAGCACCAGAGCCTCTGTCGGTCCCCCCAGGTTCCTTTCTGCTGGGGGGCATCTCCTCTGTCTCTTCCTGGTGCCACAGAACAGGGAGCCACCCCGGCTCCAGGCCAGGCAGCCCGGCGGCTCCTGCTCGGGGACGGGGCGGCCCAGGACCCCGCGCTGAGCCCGGGACAGTCTCAGCGCTGACCGAGCCCCCCGGCCTGGCGATCCCATGTCCTTGGGGGTCCCATGTCCCTGGTGGTCCTATGTCCCTGGCAGTCACGTGTCCCTGGCGGTCCCGTGTCCCTGGTGGTCCCGTTTCCCTGGTGGTCCCTTGTCCCTGGTGGTCGTGTGTCCCTGGCGGTCACGTGTCCCTGGCGGTCACGTGTCCCTGGCGGTCGTGTGTCCCTGGCGGTCACGTGTCCCTGGTGGTCATGTGTCCCTGGTGGTCGCGTGTCCCTGGTGGTCATGTGTCCCTGGCGGTCGCGTGTCCCTGGCAGTTGTGTGTCCCTGGCAGTCGCGTGTGCATCTCTGCCCCTTGCTCAGAACCCTGGGCGTTGCGTGCACATCAGGACGCCGGGACGTGTGGTGCGGGGACCTGTGCCCCTCACACTGCAGCATGGCCGGGCGGCACCGCGGGGCAGACGGATGTGGGCGGCAGCCCCTGGCTGAGCGGGATGCACACGAGCGCAGCACAAGCGCCTGCCGTCCCGTCAGGGGCGCTTTCGGGCGTCAAACCTAAGACGGGCTTTGGGCTGCTCCACGTTCGCACAGGAGCTGTGGTTCGGTGCCCGTTAGAAATGAAACATTATCTCCACGGTTGTGCAACGAGGCCGCGTCCCGTACGCTGACCGCATCTCCAGCGTCACTTGGGTTTCCGTGGTCATTTCCTTCAGTCCGATGGGTCCGCAGGGAGAGGGTGCCGGGAGGGGGTCGTGCGGAAGGAAATCCCTGTGCAAACTCACGGCCCCAGAGGCCGTTCCGGAAGCCTGGGTCCCGTTCTCATCTTACAGGGAAAATAATATCTCCGCCTCGCCTTTGTCGCCGCTGGGGTGCTCTGCTTCCTGCCCGGCCCCCTCTGAACGCCCCAGTGCCCCCGCTCACCTGCAGGGCGAAGGCGGCGGCCGTCGCAACGCCCCGGCCGGGGCGGGACGGAGGTGCTTCATCATAGCAGGGCGGCTAGACAGCCTTTTCCTTCACGGCAGAGTCCTCACCTGAACTCTGACCTTTCCAGCTCCACTCCCTGGCGAGTGAAGGGTCCTCATGCAGGAAGCCAAGGAGATGAAGTGGCCCTTTGTGCCTGAGAAGTGGCAACACAAACAAGCCACGGGCCCCGAGGACAAAGCCGGCCTGCGGGAGGCGGTTGGCGCGGGGCAGCCGCAGCTACGGGTAGGAAGGGCCCCCCGCTGGCTCCCTGACACCCGGGGGGGGCACCGGGCCCCTGAGCGGCCCGATCGCCTCAGGGCCTCGGAAGCACAGGCCAGCGCCCGCCTCAGCGCCCCTCTGCCGGGCCCACCACTGATTTTATTGCCCAAACACCTGATGACAAGCGCAGCTGCCCTCGTGAGACTCCACCCGGCCCGGGGTCGGAAGCTGTGGGGCCCAGAGCTGCCACCTCGCGCCAGTTCCAGGGCCGGCCTCCCGGCCACCGCCGTCCACGGCCACAGAAATGCCCCCCAGGCTTTGAAGGGCTGTGTCATTGTCCCCAGTGATTTATACGCGAGGCCATTGTGCGGTGGGAACGGGGCGGGGGCGGCTTTCTGTTTTCTGTTTAATCGTAGATCGCCTGACACGCTGACCTGTATTATCAGTATCCGTCAGAAAAAGGATTTTCTCCCTCTCTTATTTGAAAATAAAATTTCAAGGGAAAGTAAGCTCTCCTCCAGGCCTTTTCACTCAAAACAATGTTTACACTCTGCGAGGGGAGATGAAAAGAGGGGGCCGCCTCTTCCGAGAGCCGCGGAGGGCGGTTCAGTTTTGAAAGAGAACAGTGAGGCTCCTAGGAGCGTCATTCAGCAGAAGCTTTGATGGGTTTTGCAGAAAGTACTGACGGCGTTTGGCTTCTGTTCAGCCGGGTTTCGGGCAGGACGGGCTGGGCGGGTGTCCCAAGGCCGCGGGGGTCCAGCCGGCCCCCCCCCCGGACCCAGCCGATTGGTCCCGTCACTCTTGCATTCCTAGAAAGAACCACTTCTATGCCATTAAAAGAAGATATGAAAGCAAAGCGCTCGGGAGGGAGTTTGCACGCCTGGCGCAGCTGGAGACGCCTGAGCTATTGGGCCGGGAGCGGCCGTGAGGCCCGGCCCTGCACCCGGGAGGCGCCATGAGCCCTGGCCCTGCACCCGGGAGGCTCCGTGAGGCCCGGTTCTGCACCCGGAAGCGGCTGTGAGGCCCGGTTCTGCACCCGGGAGGCACCGTGAGGCCCGGTTCTGCACCCGGGAGCGGTGTGAGGCCCGGTTCTGCACCCGGGAGGCGCCGAGAGCCCCGGCCCTGCACCCGGGAGCGGTGTGAGGCCCGGTTCTGCACCCGGGAGGCACCGTGAGGCCCGGTTCTGCACCCGGGAGCGGTGTGAGGCCCGGTTCTGCACCCGGGAGGCACCGTGAGGCCCGGTTCTGCACCCGGGACGCCGTTCTCCGCGGTGCTGCTCTGTGACGCTCCTGCAGGTTGGCTGAGGAACCATCCAAGGACATGGAGCTCCATGGTCTGCTCAGCTTGACCACCTGCGACAGGGGTGACATTTTTGGAAATGTCTGCGCTTCCTGGCAGCCATTCGAAGAGCGACCAAAAAATAGGTGCTTGGTTGCTCCCTCGTGCTGTCCCGGGTGAGAGGAGCGTCTCTTCGGATGAATGAAGTTTGATGGGTTTAGCTTCCGGAGTCCCTTTTTCTAACATGTCTGTTCAGATCATTTTGGTGGCTTTCACTTGTTGATGATATTTTCATTTTTCAACTACTTAAGATATTGAAGAGTCGGGAATCAAAAGAACTAAACGCAAAGGAAGATGAGAGCTGGTCATTACAAGGTTGCAGGGAAATGTTTTAAAAACGTCTAGTGTGATTTTATCCAAAGGTAACCAAAGCACAAATTCGTTAGGAACAGAAACGTCACGTTGGGAGAAAGATTCGCGGTGTGAGGGTCACGTGAGGGGACAGGCTCTGAGGGGTAACCACAGAATTCCCTCCGCGAATAAGCCGTGGGTTGAAAGATGTTCTTAAAGCGAATTAAGAGACCATGTGCTCCAGGCCCCCGTCCTGTGTGAGAAAGAGACAGTGTCTGAAAGCTGTGGTCGCTGTTGTTGGGATGACGATTCTTCCAGCCACTGATTTGCTCTAATGCAGTTTTCATCTTCGACTGTGTCCTTTGGCGTTTGAATAGCGGGTCCTTTACATCCGGTGCACAAAGCAAAGCGAACGCAGCCATACGTGCATCTTCAGCAGGCAAAGCTTCGCTGTGTTACCGTCTGCGGACATTGGATGGGAGCTGAGAGAAATGCAGAGGAACGAGAAGCCCCGCTCGTGTCCTGGAAAAAGTTGTCCAAGGCCTGCTTGTTGGGTGGCCTCCTATGTACTGACCCCCTGACACCCATAGATACGCTTCCAACCCGCCTGGGCTGGTCACGTGACCTGCGGAGACAGGGAAATAGGATTACAAGTGACAGGTGCGGCCCCGTGCAGCTACAAGTCGGTGTCTTTCAGCAACGGAGACTCTTCCTCAGCCTCACGGACGCGGAACAGGGGAGGCCCCTGGTGCAGCCTGGAGACCGCAGGACCGCGACAGCCTCCTCCTCGAAGCCGCTTTGCGTTTGCGGCAACGGCTTAGACGAGAGGGGATTCCATGCTCCTTATAAAGGCAGAGCCAACAGACGTCGCTGATGGCGCGGATTTGGGACCAGAGAAGGGGAAGAGCCACAGACTTGGAGCCAAAACTCTAAGGTTTTGCCCCAGAATGAACGGAGGGGGGGCTGTCCTCGCTGAGATGGAGCCCGGCACGGAGAGCGAAGCGTGTGGAGGTGGAAGGAAAGAGCGCGGCAGGTCTGCGGTGTGTGCCGGACGCCCGGGTTGGCTTTCACAACGGCCTGCACGTCAGGAAGGCGGTTCAGGGCGTCCCTGTGTGCATTGGAGAGTCGGTGACAGAAGGGACATCGAGGCCGCGGGGCCGTCTACGCGAGCGGAGCCGGAGGAGAGAAGCGACCTCGGGACGTAGTGCAGGGCGTCCGCATTCGGAGGCCCCAGAAGAGCCGGGGCGGCCCGTGAGGGCGGGAAACCAGGCGGGCGTGACATGCGGGGTCACGTGGACATCGAGGGCGGGCGGTGACCGTCCCCCCAGATGCTGCCGGGAGCTGAGCAAGATGAGTGCGTGGTCGTCGTCGGAGTGGCAGGGCGACACTCACTGAATATCTGCCCCCCCAAACCCTGCGCCGACGTCCTAACGCTCAGCGTGATGGGGTACAGGGGGGTCCCTGGGGGGGGGACACGACCGTGAGGGAAGAGCCCCCACGAGTGGGACTCAGCCCTTATCTGAGACCCCGGCGCTGTGGGCGTCCGGGCCTCGCACTTCCAGCCCCTTCCAGTTCGGGGGGCCGCGCTGGGCCGTGGACGGAGGGGAGTGGGGCCCGGCTGCCGGCCGCGTGGGGTCAGCGCCGGGGTCATGCCCGCGGGTTGTGCGTTGCCTGGCTTGGGTAGAAGCTCAGGTTAGAGCATCGGACGCCCGTCGGTATCAGCAGACGTGACAGGGCGTCACGCCCGTCTGCGTGGAGCTGCGGGAGGCCGGGCGGGCGTGCCTCCCCGCACACTCACCCTCCCCTGCTGCAGGACGGGGTGTGGGGGCAGCCGGCAGCCCCAGCAGGTAAGCTGCTCAGCTCCGCAGGAGCCGGGCGTTCGGGCTCGGGCAGGGGGAGCTCCGGCCTGCACCCCGGTTCTCTGTCTGGTCCTCACGGCCGTCACCGGGGGAAACGTCCAGAGGTTCTGACAGCCCGTCCGGGGAGCCGTCTGCACATCACGATTGCGCCCCAGGTAATGCCCCAAGGAAGCCAGCGTCCCCCCCGAATGCTGCAGAGAGAGAAAGCAGGGCTAGACGGTTCCAAACGTTACCTCCGGGCACCGAGGAAGAGCGCAAGGTGGGGAGTGGGTCTGCGTGTCGCACGGGCAAAGGCAAGGACGGGCCCAGCAAGCACACAGCCCCTGGGAGCCCCGTCCTCCCCGCACCCCGACTCCAGGGGCAGCAGATGGCTGTGTGCTGGGCCTCCCACCGGCCCGGCCGGACGGTGACCCTCGGGGTGCTTCCCCCGGCTCCTGTCTCTCGTCTCTGCTGCCGATGCCTCGCGTTGTGGAGTCTGAGCCGCTTACCCCAGGGGTCGGCGCCCTCGCCGAAGCCCCCTGCAGACCACCCCTCCATCAGAGCCCACGGCTCCCACCCGAGGGGATGGGAAGGGCCTGCATCCGTGAGCCGCGTCCTGGGACCCCAGACCCATAGGCTCATGTTCCGTCACACGTGGTCGCTCAGCAGGAAGAACCCGCGTCCCGTGAGCCGGGGGCTGAGGCCGCAAAGGGCACGAGTTCCGGCTCCTCTGCTATCGTGAGTCGCTCCACGTTGGTTCAGCCCTAAAATCCTGTCATTCTGACACCATCTAAAAGGAGCGTATGGGGTGCAGCTCAGTCCTGGGCCTAAAACCACCAACGCGAAGCCTGGAGGCGACGCCACTTCCCCGCCCTGCTCCTGCCGGTGGGCGACCGCGGTCTGTCGCCCCCTTTCTCTCTCTTCTTTGGGGGGTGAGGGCCCTGGCGCTCGTCCGGCTGCATAACCCGCAGTCGACCCGAGGGGGCGTCCGTCCTGCCGCACTGTGGCCTCCCCGGTGCTGTCGGGATCGAGCCCGGCTCCGCTTGGGGACCCCTCCCCTCGGTGGCGGCTCCTCGCAGCTGAGGAATTCGCTCTCTCCTCTCACTTGGCAGCAAATGAAAGTGGGTATTAATGTCCCAGAGGGAGCGGCGAGCCCAGCGGTCGCGGTTCCCGGGATGCGTCCTGAGACAAAGGCGAGAAGCACCCCTGCACCCCCTGTGAGCGCGCCCCCCGCACCCCATGCGTGCCCCCCGCACCCGCCTCCCGGGCTGCAGAGCGCCGGGCTGAACCGGCAGCTGTGGGGACCGGTCCCCCTTTGAGACGCGGCCCGAAGCCATTGAAGCGCCTATTTTCCTCCTGAAGGGACACAAACAGACGCAAACTCCTGTCAACACTGCGGACGTGAGTCCAGGGAGCTTGGCCTCGCAGCGGCGCTCAGTAGCTGACAGAAAAGTGTCTAATTAGCCCAAGTGGGAAGAATAGGCCCACGGGGCCCCTGCCCCCTCCCCAGGGGGCTCCCGGGCCGTTGTCTCCCGCCTGTGACTTGGGGGCCGCGTCGCCCCCCGCGCCCGCGGGGCCTGTCCCTGCAGGACCGAGCGTGTCTGCGCCTCACGCCTCACCCCTCGCTCCTGCCCCAGCTCAGCGTCCAGCCACATCCCCCCTCGGGGCCGGTGGGCGCACGGCGGCCACACCGAGCAGCGGGGGCTTCTCTGTCCATGTCGGGACGGATGCCCTTGGTGCCGGGCTCAGGGGCGCAGCTCAGAGACGTCCACGAACCCCGAGTCCAGCGTCCTGCGTCCCTCCTGACACTGGACTTTGTGGGACACTGTTTTCCAGGCGGGTTGGTCTTACGTGGTTGGAGTCATCGCCTTTGTATTTTGTGAGTCCGGGTTCTACGTCGCGTGCGGACGTCCCCGGCTCTGCGTTTCTGAGTTGTGAGCCTCCTTCCGGGGGCCCCCGTGAGGGGGTGTGCGCTTCAGCAGCCACCGCATCCGACCACACGCACCTCGCTCTCCCGCACAGGAGGGGCCGCGGGAGCCCCGACTGCAGCCTTTCCGACAGACGTGCAGGAGGCAACCTGGGCCCGGGGGCGGCGATGGGCTGAGCCCCGAGCCTGTGGGGTCTGACGCTGACCCCCGGGAACCGGTGTTGGGTCCGAGGTGGACGGTGGGGCCCCCAGCGGCTGTCACAAGAGCGGAAGGGGCGTCTGTGAGTGACAAGATCACAAAGACGGCGCACGAATCCCCGCGAGAGGCACCGCGGGGACGACAGTTGCGTCCTTTCGTGGAGTGATGGACCGGGGCAAAC
>PVKE010036121.1:0-16544 GCA_004027555.1 Craseonycteris thonglongyai
TTTTATTTCTTCAATGAAGTTCACAAATCTTGTAAGAACTTTACCTTTACTGAGCCAACATACTTCAGTATGCAGGATGAGATCGTGTTCTTTATCTTCAGTATCTTCTAACAGGGCCTTGAAAAGTCGGTGTTGCAATGGAGCTGCTCGAATAGAGTTGATTATCTTTGTGACTATTTTCATAACATGTTCAAAGGGCCGTATTTTACAACACAAAGCTTCCTGATGGATAATACAATGATAGGACATAAAGTTTGAAAATGATTCATCTTTCCTGCAAAGGGCAAGAAATCCTTTGTTTTGACCAACCATTGCTGGTGCCCCATCGGTAGTTATCACAGACAACTTATGCAAAGGCATGTTTATCGACCTGGTGTATGTTCTGAAAGTTTTATAAATATCCTCACCTCTCGTCTGTCCTTTCATTGGTAATATTTGCAACAGCTCCTCTTTTACTGTGAAGTTACTAAATACCATTCTCACCACAACTGCCAACTGTGCAGTGTCTGATATATCTGTTGACTCGTCAAATTGCAGAGAGAAGCAGTCACATATTTCCAAGTTAGTCTTTAACTGAGTTTGCAAGTCTTTTGAAATTGCGTGTATTCTTCTTGTGACTGTGTTATTTGGAAACTGTAGGTCTTGTATCGCTGACATAATCTCACGCTTGTTAGAATATTCCTCAAACCAACAATCGGCAGCAGTCAGAAATGCTTCTTTTAACAATTCACCAACCTGGAAAGGTTTTTTCTTCTTTGCGAGCATGTGAGAAATTTTGAAAGAAGCAATGGTTGCCTTTTTAGATTTTTCCACATGTCTAGTGAAAACAGTCTGTTGAGTAGTTAAACTTCATTTTAGTTGATTTATTTTTTTCTTTCTTACTTCAGATTTAAGTGGATAATTCGTATCAAAAGTGGTATGATTTGTTTGAAAGTGACGTTCAACATTATGTTTTTTCGGCACTGCAATACTACTGCCACACAACAGGCAAACACATTTACTTCTTTAAATTAATGAAACAATAGGATTCCTCCCAGTCTGTGTTAAAATTATAGGTTCATTTTCTCTTATTTGGTCCAATCATTTTAGGACTAAAAAAATAAAAATAAAAATAGTTATAGAACTACAATATCATATCAAATTGCCACCATAATAATAGATTACCTACCTCGCTTTTAGTTCATTTAAAATCGCATATATCAAAACACTGTGATCCTAGCTAACCATCACGACCCGATCAGTTCAGCAACCGCAATCAAAATGGCAACGTCGCGTCTCCCGGTTGGGTGGAGGAGAGTTTAAAGAGTGCAGCGGCTAAACATGACGCGACATGTACAAAGGCGAAAGCTAGGGAAAAACTTATACATACGATATCGCAAACATACCAACGAATATAATAAACCTGTGTAGATACTCAAACAATATTTAAAAATTCTAACAAATGTATAAAAATAAATTATAGTTTTACTTAGTGTTTATGAAAAACTTCTGATGCAGTCAAATAATGGCGGGCACACACAAATCGGGCCACGGGCGCCATGGCGCCCGCGGGCACAGGGTTGGGAATCCCTGGACTAAGGTATTATCTAACTCTTATGTCACAGGTTTAAAACTATTTGACCAATTAAACCTATGAAGATTCTGCCAATCAGTTCTTCTTTGTCATAATTTACCTTAATGCAGGATATAACATAATTCCTCTAAAAAATGGAAATATATATTCTTCTAGAAAAGAAAGATGTTTTAGTTATGTAAACTACTACAGAAATCCCAGACACTTAATTGACTTCATGTTTATGGGTCTTATATTCTTCTTTCCTATCAAACTTCTGTCCCAGAGCAGGAAACTAAAATGAATATATGGGATGAAAAGCTAGCATGGGGATTCCAGAGACTACAGTTGATTATTCGTTGTTTTTGTTGACTAGGAAATATCTTCATCTATTATTAATCTCTTAATAAGGGAGAGGTATGAGAGCATAGGAGTAAAATATTATAAAATTGAGTACTCCTGATTAATCTTTTACCAGAGTCATAGAAGATCTCCTTCTTGTTTTTAAAAATATTATTTTTTGGCTTAGAGATTCTAATTAGTTCAAGCAGACTTACCAAATAGTGTGTGCATACACACACACACACACACACACACACACACACGAGCATGCACACATGCACACATATTTTCAGTTGTTGTCTTAACTTTTTAATGTTTACAAATATCATCAGAGAGCACAGTAAAATGTTTAGTTAGTGTTCATAATAGTGGAAAAACTCTCACATTATTACTTTTACCAAGAATATTAAAATAAAACCATCCATCTGATCTGGCTTTTTTTAAGATCTTATTTTATAATTCTTCCAAGAAAAGCCTTCTTTCATACCTTTCATTTGTTTGAGAAGTAATATATCCAAAACAAATACTTATGTCTCAAATACTTTTCCCCTGAGTGTATTTAGTTTTCTCTTTATGTATTCACATATGTGTACCTTTGCAACAAATTCAACATTTTATGTACTTATTTAACTGTATTCTTTCCAAAGCATATTATATTTAAATGTGCAGTTCAATGATGATGATATTATATCTTAATATCTGTTCTTGTGCAAAGACATAAATGTATTTAGTGTCGGTCATAAATTTCATTATCTGTATGATGTTTTACACAATTCTCTTTCTTCATCCTTCATTAAAGCACTATAAAGTAAACTCAAAGTGTACATTGATAAGCTAATGCCTATTTATCACACCACTGACAATGAAACTAATTTTTCTTCACATTATTAATACTTATATTCAATAATATGTCTATCCATCATTTGGTTAGATGCAACAGACTAAAATATCGGGACCAATTAGAAGGATATTTTCATACTTGAATTGAAAGACTGCTATTATAGGCTTAAAAGGGAACATAGGCGTAAATATTTATAGGAGTAAGCTCATAGTGGGTTTAGGACATGAGGACATAGAATAGTGATCAGGGGTTTAGAGGATACAGAGGTACCTATAAACAACTTAGGTCAGTGAAAACTAACAAACAAAAAACTTTAAAATTAATGATAATTCATTTAAATTGAACTGTACAGACACAGAAAATATCAGGGTTGTTTTTATTCTTTATAAGAAATAAAATCACCTGTCAGCTGTACAAAGGACATAACAGTGATGTAACAGAAAGGATCCCATAGGATAGATACCCTTACTTTTACAACACAGGCAAAATTTAACTGTTCTTTTAGTCTCTTTAGCTGTGCTTATGAATTAACTTGACACAAAACAGATTAATGAGAACAAAGAACACATATTTTTTAAATATAAATTTTGGTGAAACAGGAACTTTAACAAAAAAATGAAGTTCCCCCAAAGAGCCAAACCCAAATGCTTTTATATTAGATTGAACAAAGAAAGGAAATTGTGCAAAAATAACTAAAATATATGGGATGCTAAAGAAAGATAAGAATTATTTTAATGAGATCTATTTGTACAGAATTCTCTTGGCCTATTTTCCCCATCTCTGGTGATAAGAATGTTTCTTCCATTTTTATATAGGGAGAATATTTTTCACATGGGAGTTTTATCTTTTGCTTTCTAGAAGAAAATGAGAGGTCTGAATACTCTTTTGTATCTGCTGTTTTTCAAGTGCTTTTAGCTCAAAGTAATCATTATGCAAAAGGCGTATATTTTGAGGTGGTATATTCTGCCACCCTTCACTTTAGTAAGACACTTTGCAGAAGCTAAAGTAAAAATAACCAGGGATCTGGCTTACGGCAGCAGCAATGCAAATAAGAGGGAGGAGATACATGGAAAGAGTTGCAACTGTAGATGTGGTTATTGCTTAAAAGGTAAGAGTGACTTAGATTAGATGTAACAAAATGGTTACAAAAATCCTTATCCAAGTAAATGAGAATGGTTGCTGCACTACCAGTTAAGATAATAAATTCTGAGATAAGCACTCCTCATAAACATGTGTGCTGCCTTGTAATTCTACCTTTAAGATAAGAATAAGGAAATTATGTGAATTTGCACAAGTTGTAAAACTATTAAGTAGCCATTTCAATAAAAAAACAGGCACTGAAATTCTTTTGACTACATAATTCATACACACAAAGAATTTATTCTTTTGGATATCTAAGCAAGAATGGCAAAATTCAACCTTATTATAATCATTTCCCCTTAATACCTTACAATATAAAGGAACACTATAAATACTAGTAAATAATTCAACAGCAGAAATAAAACAAGAAATTTGACTTAAAAAAATCTTCACTCAAATCCTTTCATAAGGCAGCTTTAAAAGAAACAAAAAAACAATTCTGATGAAGATGACTAAGACTTAGTGTGACTCCAAACCTTACCTGAAACTTATAGAAGCAGGATGGGTAAGTCACTCTTACCTCTACAACTTGGATGAAAACATACTAAAGAATATCCTTATTTTGTCCACCTTTAAACTGAGATAAAAGGTTGAAAGAGTGAGTGCAAAGGTGAGACTCAGAAACTGTGGAAAATTAAAACATATTATAATTTCTAGACCATCCATTAAAAAAAAGAATGATTGATACACTAAAAGAGAAGACAAAAAATCAATGGAAGCATATAAATGTTCAATTAAAACCAGAGAAGTCAGACAAGAAGTAATAATAAAAACACCTCATATAAACAAAAACCTTTTAGAAATACAGTAGATATTAAACCAAATATATCAACAATCATTTTACCATGAATATAATTATTTATTTAAATCATATAAATATAATTTAGTATTTATATAAAAATTAAAATAATTTACTAAATGCTGACTAAAACAGAGATAGTCTATGTGAATTAGAAAGAAAACTCAATTATATTTTGTCTGAAAAAAACTCATTTTATATATAAAATTTTAAGTTAAAAGTAAAGGGATAGTAAAGTTACACCATGCCAAACCAATCAAAAGAAAGCTGTGGTAACTAAAAAGATTTCAAGAAAAGTAGACTTTAAAAGAAAGAACATTATTAGAGATAAAAAGAAGCATTATATAATGATAAAAGGGTCAATTATGCATAAAGATATATAATCTCAAATATCTTAATATGACCTAACAACAAAAAACATCTAAATACATGATATACAACCACGATGCAAAGGAAAATTAGAAGAATTTACTGTTAAAATTGAGGAATTGAACACACCTTCGGGTTTGTCACTAATTGGTAAATCAAGTAGGCAGAAGATCAGTAAGAATACCTAAATATGAATAATAGTATCAACTTGATCAAATTGACATTTGTAGACTATTTCATCAAACAACAGCATGATACACATTCTTTTCAAGCTCACATGGAACATTCATTATGGTAGACTTGTATTCTTGGCAATAAAACACATCTTGATAAATTCAAAAATATTGATACCACATAATTATGTTCTCAAATGATAATAGAATTAAACTAGAAATCAATTGGAGAAAGATAGTTGGAAAAATCTAAAAAAACCACATTTCTAAATAACATGAGTCAAGAAACTTTCAGGAGAAATTAAAAAATAATTTAAACTAAATAAAAATATAACTAGTCAAAATTTATGGGATGCAGTAAAAATAGTGCTTAGAGGAAAATTTATATCATTAAGTGCATATATTATAAAAGAAGAAATATTTAAAAGCAATAAATTGGTTTATTCCTCTTGGAAACTAGATAAAGAACAGAAAATTAGAACTAAAGCAAACAGAAATAAGAAATAATATGAACTTGAGGATAAATCAATTACATTGTGTGGTAAGCTGAATAATGATCCTCACAAAAATTCAGGCTGTAATTTTTGGACCCTATTAATATTATCTTATATGGCAAATAAACTTTGGACATGTTATTAATTTGATATTGAGATGGGGAAGATGGAGAAATTATCCTTTGTTATCTTGTCTGCCTTATATGAAATCACAAGTGTTATAGCAGAAAAAGGCAAAGGGAGATTTGAGAGAGGCATAGGAAGCTCATATGAATCTGAATGCAAAAATTGGAGTGAAGCAAGGAAGTGATCATGTGCTAAGGACTGCAGGCTAATTCTAGAAGCAAAAATAAAAATAGGGGATGCCGGGATAGCTCAGCTGGTTGAGCTTTCATCTTGCAGCCCCAGTATCTGAGGATTGTATTCCAGCCTCAGCACGTGTGGACCCATATGCTAAAATGTGATGTTCCCCATTTGGTTCTCACTGGGGCAAGCTTCCCATGTGGGAGGCCCCCAATTTGGCTCCTTCCTCTGGTGTGCTTCCTATGTAAGAGGCACCCAGGAGGAGTGTGGCTCCCACATGAGAGGTTGCTGGCTTAGTCCCTGCCTTGTGCAGCCCCATGGAGTGAAACTATATCAAAAAAATAATAATGTGTAGCTATTGAGACTGCTCTGGGCCCTCCCCCTTCTCTCTGTCTCTGTTGTGTCTCTCTTTCACTCTGTCAAATACAATAAAAAAATCTTTAAAATAAATTTAAATAATAAGATAAATTAAAATACCTGTTTTCTTTTACTAGATTAAAAAGTACTAGCTCTATAGGTGGAGGAAGAAATGATGTGTTCAGCTTGGTGCTTGGAATAGCAGGCTGTACAGTCTAATATTTAGGGGTAGAAAATCAATCCAGTTGGTTCAGATTGAAAGTTTAGTCTTATCTTCTATGGGTGCTTGTTCCATGTCAATAATAATAATACATTGTATTGGGGAAAGGTCCAAGATGTCCAATTAGGTAAACTATGCCTACTGCCTCCCAGGATCACACCAAATTTACAAATAAATTATAGAACAATCAACCTCAAGAATCATCTGCAAACTAGCTAAACAGACACCCCATAGCCAAGGATATAAAGAAGAGGTCATATTGAGGCTAGTAGAAAGGACGGAGACATGAAACTGGCTAACCTCAAACCTACAGACAATGGTTGAACACCAGGAGGAAAACCGTGGTGGCAGAGGTCCCCCAAGAAGAAGGAGGGGTTCCAGCCTCACACTTGTGTCATCAGTCCAGGGATCATGTTCCAGGACGAGGAGTTCCCACAAAATCTGACAATGAAAATTAGCAAAGACTTTATCTGTCCCAGTGAGACAAAAGGCAGCTGGAACCTCAGACAACCTATGAAAGGGCCCAAATACAGACTCACCGATGGAGAGGTAGCAATTTGAGAGATTCCAGAGACATACTGGAATAGACTAAGTTGTGTGGTTTTGGGATGAAGGGTGGAGGAACCTGTGTGGACCTTGTCCCCATGTGGAACCTGCCTCACATGTGGCTAGTAGGGTGCCATATTTTTATGTTGAACTTTCTTCCAAAAGGTTAAATATGAAAACATATGAGTCTGATAAAATGTGTGCATGCACACCATCTTGTTGACACTCTGGATGCATGACCCACAGAACTAATACTACTTAGCCCAGGGCATTTTTAGCTATTGAGTGACCAGCTCTACACCACAAATTGTGAAAGTCTTTTATAGAAGCTGACAGTCTGCAGAAGCCCAGAGAAATTTTGGTAGAGGGTAGTGACCCAAAACTCACACAGCAACCTTTCTTTGGCAGTTCTTGAGGATCTTCGAGCCTGAGAGAAGTAGTGCTTGGCTGCAGTGTTCCCAGGGGCTTTTCAAAGTGGTCACAGGCTGGGTCTCAGGAGTTTTGCAAAGTGGTCACAGAACTGAATCTGCATTAAACTTGTAAAAACTACTGGCCATACCTTGTAACTTCCTGGGACCTTGCCCCATCCAGCTATGGTTATATCACTGAACATAATTGCAATACTAGGTAAACCAGCCCTGCTGTCTAAGGAGGCTATGTCAATGGCTGAGACTTACAGGCAGCCAGCAGTAAGCAACAGTCCTACAAGGCCTTGGACCTTTTGCTAAGCTTACTTAGGTATAATATAGTGGCAGCTGGCCCTGGTTTACAATGAGGCCATTTACACATACCTCCAGATCCAGCACAGACAGTAGCCAACAATATATAGCTTTGTGGCTCCTACCAGGTAGCTGCAGATCCATCACATGCAAGGCCACCAAATGGTAGCCTCAACAGGGACAAGAGCCTACCAGGACTATCCGCTTCTGAGGGATCAGACCCCACACAACAGTTTGTACATTGTAGGCATAGCCAACCTTCACAGTCCATCAGACTAGGAGTCAGTCCCACCCACTAATGTGCTATAAGCAATCAAGACTTAATTATAACAAAGGAACACACACAATACACTCAAGGACACTCCCGGCATACATGCAAAGGAGATCAGTTAGATTGTACCCTGGACCACACAGGATGCATACTAAATAAAGTCACCCATCAAAGACTGAGTGACAGTAGAGTCAACTTAGTACAGAGAAGCAAATACAGAGAGATGGCCAGAATGAGAAGAAAAAAAAAATGTCCCAAATAAAGAACAGAAGAAACTTCCAGAAATAGAACTAAATGAAATGGAGGCAACCAAACTACCAGAGACAGAATTTAAAACATTGATCATAAGAAAGCTTAAAAAACTTAATGAGAATCTCAACAAAGAGTTAGTAATTATAAAGGACATAGAAACTATAAAAAAGAACTAGTCAGAAATAAAGAATACAATAACTGAAACAAAGAGTATACTAGAAGGAATTAATAGCAGATAAGAGATAAGACAAAGCAGAGAACTGAACAAGTGATTTAGAAGGCAAGGTAGAAAAAAACACACAATAGGAAAAACAACAACAATAAATTTTTAAATAAAGATAGTTTAAGGGACCTGTGGGACAACAACAAGCAAAACAATATCAGCAGCATAGGAGTGTCGGAAGGAAAAGAGAGAAAGCTAGAAATTGAGAACCTATTTGAAGACATAGTGATGGAAAACTTTCCAAAGCTGGTGAAAGAAGTAGACATACAAGCCCAGGAAGCATAAAGACTCCCAATACAAATTGGAAAAAAGAAGTAAAAATGTCATTATGTGAAGATTATATTATAATATTTATAAAAAGACCCAAAGATTCCACTAAAAATCTATTGAAATTGATAACTGAATTTGGTCGAGTAGCCAGACACAACATTAATATTCAGAAATTGATTGATTTTATATAACAATAACAAACTAGCAGAAAGAAAAATGAAGGAAATAGTCCCATTCATAATTGCCTTAAAAGTAAATAAATAAATAACTTACAAGTATATTTATACAAGGAAGTAAGAGAGGTACTCAGAAAAGTATAAGACATTGAAGAGTGAACTTAAAGAATATACAAATAAATGAAAGCATGCTCATGGAAGGAAAGAGCTAACATAGTTAAAATTTCCATACCATTCAAAGCAATCTATAGATTCAATGCAATTCCTATCAAAATACCAATGGCACCTTTTTCACAGAACAGGAACAAATAATCCTAAAATTTATATAGAACTATAAAGACCTAGAATTAGGTTAACCACATGTACTGTTTCAATTGGGACAGAAAACCACAGTAATGTTCCTTTTTAAAGAGTAAGTGTGGTCAACCTACTGACACCATTCAGTTAGCCCAGTGAGATTAGGCTGATCCATGCCTACTGTTTAAAACAAGACAGTACCACTGTTTTCCATCCTGTTTAAAATGGGACATCTGGTCAGTCTACCTAGAACAGATGGCAATCTTGAGAAAGAAGAACAAAACTAGAGGTATCATGCTACCTCATATCAAACTATACTATAAGGCTATACTGATCAAAACACCATGATATTGGCATAAAAACAAACACATAGATCAATATAACAGAAGAGAGAGCCCTGAAATAAATCCATGAATATAGGTCAGTTAATCTGTGTCAAAGGAAGCAAGAATTTACATTGGAATACAGATAATCTACACAATAAATGGTGATGGAAGACCTGGACAGATACATGCAAACAATGAAACTGGACCACCTTCTTACACCATATATAAGAATAAACCCCAAATGGATTAAAGAGTTAAATGTAAGACGAAGCCACTAAACTCCTTGAAACAAATATAGGAAGTAAAGTCTCAGAAATATCCTTAATAATACTTTTACTGATATATCTCTTCAGGAAAATAAAACAAAAGAACAAATAAACAAAAGAAAATACATCTCACTAGAAAGTTTTTTTCACAGCAAAAAAAACTATCAACAAAATGAAATGACATTCTACTGTATGTGATAAGATATTTGCCAATGATACATCTGATAAAGTGTTAATATCCAAAATTTATATTAAAAAACAACTTATACAATTTAACAAGTAAAAAACCATTCAATTTTTTAAAAAATAGGTAGAGGACCTGAATAGACATTTCTCCAAAGAGGGCATACAGATTATTACTAAATATATGAAACAATGTTCAATATTGCTAATCATCAGACAAATTAAAATTAAAACCACAAGGATATATTACCTCACTTTCTTAAGAATGGCTATCAATAAATCCACAAACAAGTACTGGTGAAGTCTTAAAAAAAAAAACCCTTCTGCATTGTTGGTGAGATTGCAAATCAGTGTAGACAGTACAGAAAACAGCATGGAGGTTCCTCAAAAAATTAAAAACAGAACTACCTTATGACCCAACAATTTCATTTTTAGATATTTATCAAAAAAAAATAGCCAAGAGAAGGAAATGACCAAATTGCCCTGCAATGGAAAATTGTATAAAGAAACTGGTAAATTTATACAACGGAGTGTTGCTCTGCCATAGAAAAGAACTAAATCTTACCATTTGCAACAATATGGATAGAACTAGAGGTTATTATGCTAAGTAAAATAAATCAGACTGAGAAAGAGAGATAGCATATGGACTCAATTATATCTGGAATCTAAAGAACAGAATAAATAAACAAATTAAATACAAATGGACTCATAGATACAGAGAACAAACTGATGGTTGCTAGATGAAAGTCGGGCTGGCAAATGGATGAGCAAGGTAAAAGAATTAGGAAGTAAAAATTGGTAATAACAAAATAGTTATGAAGATATGAACTACAGTATGGGGAATATAGTCAATAATGTAAAATCTATGCATGGTGTCAGATGGGCATTACACTTATCAGGGGGAGTTCTTCATAAATTATATGAATGCTTAACCACTGAACGATATACTTAAAACTAATACAAAATAATATTTAATGTCAACTGTTATATATATATGTGTGCATGTGTGTATTCATGGGATGTAAAGTACAACATAGGAAATATAGACAATGGTATCATTATAGCTTTGTAAGGTATCAGATGGGTTGTAGACTTATTGAGGTTATCATTTGTGAGGTGTGTAAATATCTAATCATTATGTTATTCTGTGCACCTAAAATTAATAATAAAAAACGAAACAAACATAAAACATGTAGAACAAAAATAAAAGAAAAATCCAGCACTGGAAACACCTTGACTTTAGCTCAGTAAAATTGATTGCAGTTTTTTGGCCTCCAAAACTATACATCTGTGTTGTTTTAAACTATACATTTGTGGTAATTTATTAAAGCAGCCATAGGAAACTAATATAAATTTAAAACAAAGAAATAATGTAATAAAAAAGAAAGCAAGAGTTATCTTCTATGAAAACCTCAATGAAACAGACATCCAGCTAGGCTAACCAAGAGAAAAAAGGGGAGAAAACAATCATATTATCATATAAAAAATAAAATAACTATTAATATTAGACATTAAGGATAATAAAACATAATAATTGTAGGTCAAAATTTTTACAGCATAGATAAAATTGACCAATTGTGACAAGGACAGGCTATCAAAACTCACAAAATAAGAAACTGATAATCTGGATAACCCTACATGTAGTAAGAACTTGAATCAGTAATTAAAATCTCTACAAAATATAAAGCACCGGGAATAGCTGATTTCACTAATGAAATCTACCAAAGGATAGTAAATCTCTATAATCTCTCATAACACAGTTTTCTAAAGAGAACTTTTCCAAAATAATTTTGTAAGGCCAGCATCACCATAAGTAGAAAATCAGGTACAGACTTACAAGAAAAGAAAATTATGTGCCACTGTATCTTATGAATATGGACACAAAAATCTTTATCTAAACATTAACAAATCAAACTCAGTAACACAGCCACTCCTCACTTAATGACCCACTTGTTTAATGTCTGCAGTGAATTATAACCAGTTCTCCAGTATGTGAGTCTCGGGAATAATTTTTGTCAGTCTGAATTATTCCAGCAGTCAATTAATATTCACTACATGAAAAGTTTGCAATCACACAAAACTATGCTTTTTGTTTGTAAATGTCATGTCACATGATAGCTATTGAAAAATACCCTATGGCACCAAGTGCACCATAAGACACCCACATTTAAGCTCCTTGCTTATCAACCAATTCACTTAATGACCTGGTTGTGAAACAGAACTCTGTTGTTAAGTGAAGGGTGCCTTTATGTAAAATGCATATTGCAGAAGACCTCAACGTTGGTTCAATATTCACAAATCAATCACTACAGTTCAATAAGCACTTTGAACATATGAGTATGTTTTCATATCAACGGATGCATAAAAAAAGTATACAAGTATGATAAAATTCAACAAACATTCTTGAACAAAATACTAAAATATTAGCAATGGATGTGATCTTCCTTAACCTAAAAAGGAAATATATTAAAGCTCTATAGTTAACATCATACTAAATGGTGAGATACAGAAGTTTCCCGAGATTAAGAATAAGACACAAACATCTTCTCTTGCCCCTACTAGCATCACATTAAATGTCCGAGGTAGTACAATAAGACAGGAATAGAAAGAAAAGGTATACAGATTGATAAGGAATACATATAACTATTTTTTTCTTTAATAACATGAAAGTGCATGTAGAAAACCCAAAATAATCTGCAGAAGAAGAAAACTTCTGGTACTCATAAACAAGTAGAACATGGTGGCAAAATACAAAGTCAATATATAAAAGTTAATTTTTCATATAACAGCAAAAATTTGGAATTAAAAAAATTTTAAATAGCACTAAAATATTGAAATACTGTGATATAAATATAACAAAAGGTGTATAGGGTCTATATGTGGAAAACTATAAAACATTGATGAAATAATTCATGGAAGATCAAAAAAGTTATTCCATATTCATGAATCAGAAGATTCAATACTCTTAGAGTGTCAATTATTCCCAACTTCCATTAAATCAATGAAATTCCAACCAAAACCCAAAAATGATATAAAATTATATTTTACATGAATAGACAAACTTTCAAAAATACACATGGACCTAGATGAGCCAACAAAATAATGAAGAAGAACTAAGCCTGTGTAATGATACTATCTAATTTCTAGACTTCTTATACAGCTATTGTAACTTACTATAAATAAGTAGCAATCAAAAATAATGCAATAATGATTTAAAAAAATAGCACATAAATAAATAAAACAGAATAGAGTTAAAAAAAAAATAGGCCTACACAAATGTAGCCAACTAAATGTTGGACTAAGGTCTAAAGGCAATTCGGTAGAGTAAGAATAGACTTTTCAACAAAGGTTGCTAGAACAACTGGGTTCCATAAGGGAGAATAGGACAAAGATAGAGACCTAACATTTTACACAAAAATTAATGCAAATAATTAAGTTAAAGATGGGGAAAATATTTGAAAATTATATATAATAGAGCATTTGAATCTAATATATACAAAGAACTCTTAAAACTCAATAAGAAAACAAAAATGCATTTTAAAAATGGGCAGAAAATCTGACTAGATAGCTTCAACAAATAAGAAAAAGTAGGTGGCAAATAAATATTGAAATGATACTCAACATCATTGGTCATTGACATTGCAAATTAAAACTGCAATGAGAGAGTATTACATATATTTTACAAGGGCTACTATGTGAAAGTCTGATAATACCAATTATTGACAAACATGCAGAACAACAAAAACTTTCATCCATGGTTGATGGGATTGCAGAAGGATACAGCCACTTTAGGAACACCTTAGCAGTTATTTCAAAGCTGAAATTAGTCTAGTAATATCATCCAGCTACTTTGCACATGGGCATTTACTCAACTGATATGAAAACTTATGTATACAGAAAAACATGTACATAAATATTTAGGGCACGTTTATTTATGATTGCTAGAAATTAGAGGCAAACAGATGTCTTTTAGGAGATAATGTTTAAACAAATATGACATATCCATATCATGGAAAAATGTTAAGTGATAAAACGAAATAAGTTATCAAGCCTTGCAAATGTAGATGATTCTTAAATGCATGTTATTTAGTGAAATTGGGCGGTCTGAAAAGGTTATATACTGTATTTTTCTATGTAACTGACATGCTGCAAAACATAAAACTATAGAAATGGTGAGTAGATAAGTGGCTTCCAGGGTTTTGTGGAGAGAGAAGGTTGAAGAAGTGAAGTACAATGAGTATTTAGAGGAAAAACTATTTTTATAATACTATAATTGTGAATACTGACAGTATATTGCTGTCAAAACCCACAGAACTTTATACAGCACAAAGAATAAAAACATATATATATATATATAAATATTTTTTAAAATCATCTAGGAGAATGGAAAATCCTAAGACAGAATATAGAGTGTGACAAGAACATCTAATCATATTACAAATGAGTGAAATAACCTCAATGAAGGGATAGGGGAAATGTACTGATTCAAGTAATTTTGAAAATTAGTAGCAATTGTAAAGCTAAAGGCAAAAGGAATTGCACATAAGCATTGCACTCTAATTAATAAAGTTGTGCTCCACGGGAGAAATATTAGTAATTATGAAACCACTATACATGTATCCTGGAATTTAAAAATTAGGTAAATAAATGACAGATGGTGAGAGCCAGGTATCTGTTTGTAGAGTTCAAGGATAGAGACAAGCATGAGAATGCTAGAATGATCCATGTGGTAATGTACCACAGTTAATTAAATTTCAGTATAAATTGATGTTTAGCTTGACATACTCATAGACACAGATAGTATATACAAAGGTTAGCATACATACACATATCTATTTGTCCTGCCAGCTGAGAGGGCCTTAAATTAACAACACCTTATTAGTCTTGAGCACATCTATTAATAGTACCCATATTGTGGTTACTAATATTCTCCAAAAAAAGGAACCAGGGTTCACCAGAAAAATAACTGATTAGGACTGGGGCAGGAAATACACGAATGAGCCTGCAGGATCTCTTATTTTCAGAAAGTGCTATAGTCCACCCACACAAAAACACAGGTACTATGGGGATAAAGTTTGCAGGAGACAACTGCAATGGTCAATACTGAAAAAGCAAAAAACAAAACACATTAAAATGTACTATTAAATTATAACCCTATATATACAATAAATATAAATGAGTCTCGCTAGTATAAGTAAATAATTGATAATATAATTAATGTGAAATACAAACAAAACTTTTGTGCACCTATTTCAAATATTTGATGCAGTTACTCAGACCTCAAAAAAGTGGAGTGTAATTTCTCCACTCCTTATGTGTGGGCTGTGCATTGAGACTTCCATTGAAAACATATAGAATGACTTAGTTTTGTTGGAGAGGAAGAAGAAGAAATCTCTGAAGATCATAAACATCAGTAAGCTCACATCCAGTGATTCAGAGCCAAAAATCAAATTGTCTGTACAGTGTTCCCTCGCCACTTCGCACTTCATGTTTTGCAGCTTCAGTGCTTCGCGGGTTTTTCCAAAATATTCATCAAAACATAAAAATGAAAAAATACCACCATGTCGGCAGCCACGTTGCGGAAAGGAGCGTTGTTTCATGTGGATGCGCGAGAGAGAAGGATCCCTGCGTGTCAAACAAAGAGATGAGCTGACTCAGAGTCCATCCCACGGGCTCTCATAAAGGCGCGTGATTGGTTTCCGGTGCCACATCGACCCATGAGAGTCCGAGTGGATTTATCCCTGTGAGTTGATTGCGCATCATCGCAGCCTCACCTAGCATCTTCTCTTGTTGTATCTCGCCAGTCTTGTCCATGATGTTGACTGTCTCGCATACTGTATTTTAGTGTTGTGTTGGCGATAACTTGTTTTGTTTAAGCGATAACTTTTTTTATTAATTAAGCCCTTATAATGTCGCCTAAGTGCTGTGCCCCTGTGAAAGCTTCCTCCGGGGCGCCCAAGAGGAAGAAGATGAAGACCTCCTTGAGATGACAAAGTCTGAAAGTGAGGAAGAAAACCAAGAGGAAGACGAAGAAGAAACTGAAAAGCGTGGCCTGACCCTGGAGAATCTGCAACAATTGTGCAACATGGCAAGAGCGATGCAACAATTTGCACAAGACATTGACGACAATATAGTTTGAGCTGTCAAGTTCAGCAGTCGCGTTGACGGGGTTATGTCCTTGTACAGGGGAATTTTGAAGGAAAAGAAAAAACAAAGACAACAACGACCCATCACCATGTTTCTCTCCAAGGCAAAGCCCCCGGCTCTCCCGTCAGCGCCTCCAGCAGAAGAGTCTCCGAGTGAGCCTAACGCTTCTACGAGTCACGTGAGAGCCTCTCCTCCGCCACCAACACAAGACTCTTCGCCTCTCTCAGAAAGCAATGTTGATTCATGTTTATGACTGTATAAGGTTTTGTCATTAACCT
>PVKE010036122.1:0-16549 GCA_004027555.1 Craseonycteris thonglongyai
TTTCAGCAAAACTGAGCCTGCAACTAGGAGACAAAGGAGAGAGGAAACCCCTGAAGGAGACCCCCCCTGATGTCCTTATGGAGGGGGACTCTCCCTCCAAACAATAACCGCCTCCCACCTGCCTTCCTCCATGCCAGAAGTCATCTCAAGCAAGGTTAGTGTTCTCTCTTTCTACATTACTATACTGTACTAATGTGTACTGTAATTTGTTTCATATTTTTTGTGCTTCAAAAACCGAAAAAAAAAGGTCAGAACGGATTAACCGGATTTACATTGAACCCTATGGGAAATTGTGCCTCGGTTCATGACCAATTCGGTTCGCGACCAGAGTCAGTTCATGAATTAAGTTCGTGAACCGAGGTACCACTGTAATTATTTTATAATTTCCTCTCATGGATTCATCTTCAAATACTTTATTTGTATTAATATATTCCTGCCTTATGTGCTATAGTTATCATATGTTTTATGTAGATAATAGATTACAGATAGATGATAGATGACAGATATAGAAATGTGTTCATAAGATATTGTTCTTTTATAAATCAATTACCCCCTTAATAAGCCATTTATCTGTTTACTGTTTTTTCTGCACTCCAGATATTTTATTTATAGTCTTTTCCTACCAAAGAATGCATATTAATATATCATTGAATAAGTTCATATGGTGACAAACTATATATTTTCCTCTGTATTTATCTTTACTATTAAAAAATAAATTTCCGGGTTATAAAATTCTAGTATTTTGTAGTTATTGTCTTTAAACAATTTAAAAGTGTTATAATATTTTTGTGTCCTCTACTTCTATCCACTTTTGAGAACCCAGCTCCCCCCACCCGACAAAAAACATCACGTAGATGCTGCCTACAAAAGATTTACTCTAAATGTAAAGACACACATAGACTGAAAGTATATAGATGAAAAAATAATATTTTCATACAAATGGAAACCAAAAGAAAGCAGTAGGTATACTTATATCAGGCAGAAAATAACTTTAAAATAAAGATTGTAATAAGAGACAAAGAAGGTCATTACATAATGAGAAAGGAGTCAATCCAACAAGGGGATTTAACATTTCTAAATATTTATGTACGCAACATAGAAGCACCTAATACTACTCAGTAAGATAAAGGAATAAATTATTGATATATGTAAAAACCTTGGTAAATTGTTAGAAAATTATATATTATCCATTCATTATTCATGAAATAACAACCTTATAAAAAGGGAGAACACATTAGTGCTTTCAGGTTTTAAAAAGGGAGTGGTTATGGGAGGGGGAAAGTGGGTATGGCTTGATGGATGAAAATGTGGTTGTAATTGAAATGTTCTGTATGTTGAGTTTATTAATGTCAATATCCCAGTGTGACATTTATTTTACTGTTTTCTTTGGAGGAAACTCAGTAATGTATAGACAGGATTTCCTGTATTACTTCTTCATCAGCATATACACCTATAATTATTTTAAAATAAAACATTTAATTAAAATAAAAAATATATAATGAGTTAAAATTGCATGCTTTGGCCAATTAACAGCAAATTACAAAGCTAGTTTAGTAAACTAGGATTCTATAAGTAAATACAACAGAGGTAAATTTTAGCAGCTGGAAAAATATGACACTTGGATGTGTTTTATTTGACCAGGAATATATTTTGATACAGGAAACTGCATTAGTTTGCTAGAATTGCCATAACAAAATACTACTAGGGGGCTTAAACAACAGAAATTTATTGCCTTACAGTTCTAGAGACTAGAAATCCAAGATCAAGGTGTTGGCAGGTTTGGTTTCTTCTAAGGCCTTATCTTATAAATAGCTACCTTCTTATTATGTCCTAATATGGTTGCCCCTTGTTCTGTTTAATATCTGTGTCCTAATCTCCTCTTTTTATATGGACATCAGTCATACTGAACTAGGGCCCACCCATAAGACCTCATTTTATCTTAATCCCCATTTAAAAGCCCCATCCTGAAATACAGTCACCTACTGAGTTATTGGGGGTTAGAACATTAACACATAAATTTTTGAGAGTTGGAGTGGTGAACAGACACACGTTAGGACGTAACAGAAACTGATATTTAGAAATTAAGAAATTTCAAATAAAAATTTAGATTTCTATGTTATTTCAAGAGCCTACAATTATGTATGGCAACAATAAGTAGTATCTTAGGAATGAGTCAATGAATACAAAGCAGATGCACAAATGCACTCATACATGTGTAATACTTATGCATCTCACACACACACACACACAATCACAGTGTCCTCTTAACTCCCTTAATAAATCCCTGGCCTTTGTGTCCTTTAGCTTGTGATGTCTGGAATATAGTATCATACCGGTTTCTGATAGAGTAGGGAGATTTGAGTGAAAAGACAGACTCTGTAAGAGAAGCATGAGGGTTCAATAAACAAACAGCCTTCTGGACAATTTTGTAAACAATACTCTTTGTCAAGAAGCATTAGCTAGTTGGCTTGACATTTGCAGAGAACAGATAGTGTCTCTCTCAAAAAGGCTTAAGAACGTTGTGTCAATAATGAATTAGTCTATTATTTTAAACCTTCTTTATTCTTATTTCACCAGGAGTTGACGTTTATTCTAAGCTCTGTCCTTTTAATCTACCAAATATACTGATAGCAACCATGTCACTGTAGTTTGTGCATGAAAATATTTTGCTAAATAAGAAAAATAATCCTTTATAAGCATGAAAGCTACAAAGGAAGGAAAAAAAATAATGTGACAACTATATCCTTAGAAACAAAAGTCTCAAATTCTATACAGTATATAAAGGGAGCTCATTGACAAAGGCCTGGAGTTGTGGTTACATCTCTGCATCATATTGCATAATTGCCCAGATTTACTAAATAAAATGCCATTAATTAGCTTACTAAAAGACAGGCAAACTGAAAAAATTCATGTATGCCATTGCAATTAAAATAAGGCAGTTTTATTTCAGAAAATAAAATTATACACAGCAAAAAACTCACTAATATATGTATGAGTTTATGGTATTAATAGTGTTTTCATTTCTACTATACCATTTGATTTTATTCTTATGAATTTGTGAGGAAATTATAAACAAAAATGTGTTTTCCACATATGGGGTCTGACAATTAAATTCGTGAACTTTCTACTGTGGGCTTTACTTAGGCAGCACTGTACGAACAACTCAGTAAGGTTTCATAACCTTGGTATATCAGTGTCACACAGCTGTGCTCATGTCAATGTGTGGCAGTGTCCTGCTGAGTGGCATTCATTATTATTGTTGCATGTTTCTGCGTGCCATCATGAGTATGTCAGAGTTTGCATTAAAGCAATGAAGATTAAATTTCTTGTTAAAAT
Organism: Craseonycteris thonglongyai; assembly: GCA_004027555.1. Lineage (NCBI taxonomy): Eukaryota > Metazoa > Chordata > Mammalia > Chiroptera > Craseonycteridae > Craseonycteris > Craseonycteris thonglongyai. The sequence goes on from PVKE010036122.1 coordinate 3,337, forward strand.
TGTCAACAGTGGAAGTAAAATCATAGACAACATTAGTCCAAGTTTATGGGGATTATCTCTTGGAGAAAATGGCAATGTACAAATGAATTAAATGTTTTTTTTTCTGAGGGGAGAGAAAGCATCACTGATGAGAGAGGTCAGATCAGCCAGTAAAGAGCAGAACTGATGAAAACATTGCAAAAACTGGTCAAATTGTGCATCAAGATTGTCAGCTGACTATGAGAAGCATAGCAGAGCAGGCAAACATTGATAGATAAACAGTTTAGAAAATCTTCACTGAAAATCTTGGCATAAGAATAATGTGTACAGAAATAGTCCCAAAGGAGCTCACTGATAAACAAAAGCAAAGGAGAGTTAAAGTTTGCCAAGAACCTTTGTAAATGCAAATGATGATTTAGGCCATGTTATCACTGGTGATTAAATATGGATGTACCAATACAACCCTGAAACAAAGCGTCAAAGTGCACAATGGAAGTCAGCCAATTCTCCACGACCAAAAAGTTCCATCAGTCCAAATCAAAGTCAAAATGATGTTGCTAACCGTTTGTGGTATCAGAGGGATTGTTCATTACGTACCAACAGAACAGTCAACCAAGTTAACTATTTTTAAGTGCTGAAAAGGCTCTATGAAAAAATTAGACAAGAATGACCTGAACTTCTTGCCAACACTCATGACTCTTGCCTCCCAACAGTGCATTAGCTCACATGGCACTGTCTGTGAAGGAGTCTTCAGCCAGTAAATAAGTAACTGTATTGAAACATCCTCCCTCTTCACCTGATCTGGCCCCCAATGACTTTTTTCTTTCCCTGAATATAAAGAAAATATTGAAAGGAAACATGTGATGATATTCCAGACTTCAAGGGTAATACAATGACAGCTCTAATGGCCATTCCAGAAAATAAGTCCCAACTTTGATTTGAAGAATGGACTAGGTGCTGGTGTCAATGCATAGCTTCCCAAGGGAGTACTTCGAAGGTGATTGTAGGGATAGGTAGCACTGAGGTATGTAGCACATTTTCCAGGTTGAGTTCACGAATTTTATTGCCAGACCTCATGTACTGCCTAAGAGATTATTAAAAATGCAATTCTGAGATAGACTTTAATTAAAATGCAAAGAACCTTTCTTGGAAAGAAAAATATGCATTTAGCTGAAATTATCACAGAAATCTACAGATTTCAAATACCATCCAGCAAATGGGTATATCTACATTTTATAAAATGAACTTGTACATACTTCAAGACACATTATAACTATTTATAGTGAAAGGATAGTGCATTAATCAAAAATATCTTATTGTCTAAATGCCTCTAAAACAGGCTGTATAACATGGTGAATACATATATATTATATGCCCCAATCTGTTTTAACAGTAATGGAGCAATTCTAATATTAACATCTCAGAGCATAAATAATACTATAAACATTACTGAAAATCAAAATTTTATGCAGGCTATCTTCCAATTTACATGACTTTTTTTCTTTTTTCTTTTACTTACCTTTTAAATATTATTAGCAGAGGGTTCTGCAGGCCACGTGACTTACCAACCATTCATGTCTCTGATAATCTTAACATCAGAATAATAATTGCAGCCAATGTGACTGTTGATTTTGCAATATGGAGTTAAATTCACAATCATATTGATAGATTATTTCATTCCCATTACGCCCAGGGTCTCATTTTTTAAAAAAGCAACTTTACATTGTAAGCTTACCCTTAAACAATTTAAAGGAAGAAAAAAATTTTGACAAACTCTGTGGGTTTAATCAGTCAACAATATTCAATATCAATGTTAGAATGAGAATGTAACCTTTTGTAATAAACATTATATTTTTCTTCAGATTATAATTTTATATATTGCATCCTTAGGATTAATGCAATCTTTATGTAAAACCAATCATTGGGCTCAGAAGAAAAATTTGATCACAATCCCCCAGCCCATATATTCATGTTACAAGAAATGTACAGAAGAAAATCTCCATTGGGGCTTGGATTTAGAGAGAAAAAAAATCAATTTTCTCGCAACTGTGTAATTTCTTTTTCTTCTTGGGTTGCCATAGCTTTTAAATAGAAACAAGCAGACACTTATTCTCTTCTCAGTAGTATGACATGATAAAAAATGGTTAACTTTATTTGGTTTTGCACCTACATTTAAGAGACAAAAACACCCACTAATCTGAGAAGTCACAGTTAATACTTCTTTTCCAAAGCAACTGTGTGATCTAGCTGTTATCTTTACTCTTGTTGCCCTCTGTAGTATAAAGATACAACTAGAGAACAAAGGGTATGAAAGGACCACAAACTGAGTCTGAGAAATGAAGTTGACTTGGTATTCTGGGTGAAAATATCATCTATTCTCTCATTTTTCTCTTTTCCTTTTAAGAGAATTTCAGGTTCAATAGACTAGCATGAACTGTTGTTCTCTCGGGATAAGTAGTATTATCTGTATAGTGTCTAACAGATCATCAGAAATAGAAAAATGCTTCTGATATAACTATTACAAACACAAAGATGCAGCAGACTGAAAGAAAATGAGAGGCAAGAAAAAAGTTCAAGGTTAAAGTTTGAATTGAAACAGTTGCTGCATCTGCTGATGGCACTAGAATTCAAATGTCACTATTATTTTACCTTGTAAGGTTCAATTTATATAAATTATTGTTTCTTAATTATGTATTTTACTAAGAATTTCTGGCATGTATACTCCAATGTGTTACACATTTTGCTTTTAACCACTGCTACAATTTAGTGAGTTTTATGTATTATATTATTTTTAATTTACAGAACAGTATTGCAAGAATTTCAAACATACTGAGAAAACAGACAGAAGAACAATCCAGTGGTTAAATTAATCACTTAGTTCTCCAAGACACTCCAAAAATACTATAAATCCATTTTCGTTTTACACTTCCACATTCTTTGTCACCAAGGCTTTGTCAATGGGTTTATAAAGATATAGTCACATTTTCTAATTTTTGCTTCCCACCAATCCAATGTCTCCACAGAAAGCAGAAGGAGTTATGAAATATACAACTGTAATCGTGATATGTACTTGAGTAAATCTTATCAATAGCTTCCAGCTACAATTTAAAAATATAACCTTTCTCTGAGGATCCTATTTTTTTTAATTATTACATTTATTGGGGTGGCATTGGTTAGTAAAAATTACATAGGCAGCAGGTGTACAATTCTACATTACATTGACTATGGATTGCATTACGTGCTCACCATTCAAGAGTCAGTTCTTTTTCCAACACCATATACTTAATGCTCTCTGAGGATCCTATTTAAAGGTGGTATTCCTTGTTAGTATTGAGGGTAAAAATCTACTTAGTTAAGACACTCACTATAATTTAAAATTATATCTGGTTAATTGAGTATATGTATATAACATACACACAAATACAAATGTATATGTTTCATACATATATGCAGGCATATCTCATTTTGTTGCACTTTGCTTTATTGCCCTTCACAAATATTGCATTCTTTACAAATGGAAGGTTTGTAGCAAGCCTGCATGCATCAAGCAAGTCCATCAGCAATATTTTTCCAATAGCATTTGCTCACTTCATGTCACTGTGACATATTTTGATAATTCTCTCAATATTTCAAACTTTTTCATTATTATTATATTTGTATGGTGATCTGCGATCAGTTATTATTAATAATTTTTCAATTATTTTGGGGTACCATGAACTAGATGTCTTTATAAGACAGCAAACTTAGCTGATAAATGTGTGTGTTCTGACTGCTCCACTGACCTATTGTACCCCATTCCTCTCCTTCTCCTTGGGTCTCCCTGAGACACAACAATATTGAAATTAGGCCAATTGATAACCCTACACAATGGCCTCTAAGCATTCAAGTAAAGAGCTGCATGTCTCTCACTTTAAGTCAAATGCCAGACATTGATTAAGTGTAGCAATGAAGTCATGTCTTGAAAGCTGAGACAAGCTGAAAGTTGGATCTTTTCTGCTAAGCAGTTAGGCAAGTTGTGAATGCAAAGGTAAAGTTTCTGAAAGAAATTGAAAGTGCTACTTCAATGAACATACGAATGATAAGAAAGCAAAACAGCCTTATTGCTGATATGGAGAAAGTTTTAGTGGTCTAGATAGATAAAATCAGTCACCACAATTCCTTAAACCAAAGCCTAATACAGACCAAGGCCCTAATTTTCTACAATTCTATGAAGGTGGAGAGAAGTGAATAAGCTACAAAAGAAAACTTTGAAGCCAGCATAGGTTGATCATGAGATTTTAGGAAAGAAGCCATCTCCATAACGTAAAAGTGCAAAGTGAAGCAACAAGTACTATTGTAGAAGTTGCAGTAAGTTATATAGAAGATCTAGCTAAGAAAATGAAAGTGGCTACACTAAATGACAGATTATCAATGTATATGAAACAGCCTTATATTGGAAGATGCCATCTGGGACTTGCATAGAGAGAAAAAAGTCAATGTCTGGCTTCAAGGACAGGCTGATTCTCTTACTAGGAGCTAATGCACTGGGTAACTAAAGTTGAAGCCAATTCTCACCATTCTGAAAATTCTCAGGCCCTTAATAGTTACACTCAATCTATTCTGCTTGTGCTCTATAAATGGGACAACAAAGCCTGAATGACAGCACTATCTATTTACAACATGGTTTACTGAATATTTTTAGCCCACTACTGAGGCCTACTGCTCAGAAAAATAAGATTTCTCTCAAAATATTACTGCTCATTGACAATTCATCTGGTCACCCAAGAGCTCTGATGAAGATGTAGAAAAGATTAATATTATGTTCATGCCTGCTAGCACAGCATCCATTCTGCAACCCATGGATCAATGAGTAATTTTGACTTTCAATTATTATTAAGAAACACACTTTGTAAAGCTATTGCTGCTAGATAGCAATAACTCTGATGGATCTAGGCAAAGTAAATTCAAAACCTTTTGCAAGAATTCAGCATTCTAGATGCCACTAAGAAAAATCATGGGGAAGCCAGGATGGCTCAATGAGTTGAGCACTTGCTTTGCAGCCCTGGGGACCAAGGAATGAATCCTGGCCTTGGCCTATGTGGACCCATATGCTGAACTGGGGTGTGCTTTCCATGTGAGAGGTGCCCAGTTTGGTTCTTGTCCCCTGGTTTGGCCCTTGGTTTGAGGAGGTGTGCCTCCCGTGCAGGAGGCCCGCAGCCCAGTGTCTACTCTCCTGGCCTCCACCCACCTGTGTGGAACAAAACCATTTTGAAAACTGATGATGTGCAACTATGGAGACTGCTCTGGGCCCTCCTCCTTCTGTCTCTCTCTGTTTCTGTCAAAAAAATAAAATTAAAAAAAAAAGAACATCTGAGATTCATGGGAAGAAGTCAAAATATCATTATTTACATAAGTTTGGATTAAGTTGATTCCAGTCCTCATGAATGTCTCTCAGAAGTTCAATACTTCAGTGAAGGAAATAACTGAAGATGTGGTAGAAATAGCAAGAGAACTAGAATTAGAAGTGGAGCGTGAAGATGTGATTGAATTCCTGCAATTTCATGATAAATATTTATGAATGAGGAGTTGCTTATTATGCACACACACACACACAAACTGGTTTTCTGGAGATGGAATCTAGTCTTGGTGAAGATTCTGTGAAGATTCTTGAAATAACAAAGGATTTCAAATATTACATAAGTTTAGCTGATAAAACAGCAACAGTATTTGAGAAGACTGACTGATTTTGAAGTTCTTACTGTGAGTAAAATGCTGTTAAACAGCATCACATGCTACAGAAATATTGTTTGTGAAAAGAATTAATAGATGCAACAAAAGTCACTGTTGTTTCATTTTAGGAAACTGTCACAAGCAACTACTACCTGAATCACACAGCAGCCATCAACATCATATATGTATGTGTGTATGTATGTATGTACATGCATATATATGCATATATACATACATATACATTGATATGCATGTATATATATATATATATATATATATATATATATATATATATATAATATACATATTATACACATAATGGTCTTGATAAAATAGTACCAGTAAGCAAATGAAGATTAAGGCAATGCGTGAGTCAAGAAACAATGCATAATGTTTGAAATCCTTGTGAACTTCTGTTGTCTCTTGGTTCTGCTGGTTCTTATGCATGCTATTTTGTTTCCTTTAGTGTGTGGTCACTTTTGATTGTGTGCAGAGAATGATATCTCAATAACAGCTAGTAGAAATCATTTGAGCCCTCCCTTTTGATTTTTCCATGCTCCTCTGGATGGCAGCAATCTGGAATATCTGTAATCTAAATTTGGGATTTGAGATGTTTTGGATTATCCATATAATTCATAGCCAGGTTGCAGCCTTCATTCATATTTATTTACTTTTACTTTATCTCTTCTTCTAGTATGTAGTACCCTGAGGTCCCAGCCCAAGAAAGAACAGCTTACCTAGATTCTAACTTTTTCTCTCTAGCTCCGTTAGTCTACCAAAAACTCAGTTCACCCTTCTAGCCATCTGCCCTGGATCAACAAATATCATCAAACCCAAACCCCTGAGATTTTGTTCTTGCCTCGGGTTTCTATTAATACCTCTCCCCACATCTCATCCTGGTAGTTTTTTTGGTTTTGTTTTTTGTTTTCTTTGTTTGTTTTTTGGCTTAAGACAACAGAATTTATTCTCACATAGCCCTGGAGTTGAAAAGTCTAAAATCAGTATTACTGGACCAAAATTAGAGGTTGGCAGACCCAAAATCCCTCCAAAGGCTCTAGGGCAGAATCCATTTTTTGCCTCTACCAGCTTCTGGTGGCTCCCAGAATTCATACAGCCTTTTTTTTTTCTCCATGCCTGGTAATTCTTTACGATCTTATTTGCTCTTTAATACTTTTTAAAATTTGGGATTTTTCCCCCAGCTTTTCAAATTGTCTGTATTGCTTGAAGTGTGGTCATAAATATCCAGTCTGCCATTAACTAAGTATAATTGACAATGTACTCAAACTTTTTTACCATTTTTTCTACTATTAACATGTTCATAAGTACAAAAGATATTACCTGTTTTTCAAGACTGTTTTAGTAAATTAATGCATGGATATGGTACTCAGTGAATATTCCCACCACATTAAGTATATAATGGTTTTCCCTAATATTGTTTGTTTGTTAAAAATGTCTCATGTAAATAATGGAACTTTAAAGTGTGAGCTCTCACTATAAAAAAAAAAGCTTACTTTGTAAACTATCAAAAATGAACAAGTTTTAAGCAATTTTGCATTAGTATAATAAAAATGATAATTATACAATCCTTGAAATGAAAACAAATCTGAACCCCTGAGTCTGTGTTCTTGCATTAGATCGTTTCTGTCTAGAAATGTCTTAAAAATAAAATGTAACAAATTAAACAACAAACCAGGACCTCCTACATGGGAGGTGAGAACCTTTGCCATTATCCCTGCAGTTTCCAGTGAATGGCAGCTCAGTATATGGGGTTGCACAGGCTGGGGCCGAGAATCAAATACTGGACCTTACAATTCTGAGGCAAATGCTCAACCACTGAACTATCCCAGTATTCCCAAGAAAAAATATTTTATTAATATCTCAAATGGTTCTTTTTCTTTTGAATTAGCATTAAAAGAAAAAATGTAAGTGAATGTAAACTTTTGAGGAAAATTTTGATGTTAAAATGAAGTTGAAAATCAGATCCATAAAAGAATGAAGCAAATGTCATGGGGGGCGGGGGGTTGGGGGCATTAAAAGTAGAAAACAGAAAGTGAAGAAACACATTCTTTTTGCTATTTGAAAATATGTCCTTCCATATAACTAAAGGTGCAAGTTTATGCTTACAAAGACTTCTGCAGTTTCCACCAACATCTTTGTTAAAAGATGAATAGGCATATGGGAATATGTAAAATATCATAATGTATTGAGGAACAGCTCTAGAAATAAGCAAAATCAGAGTTTAGCACAAGAAATAATTTAAAGAAACGCTAGATGATTCCCATGTCTGATAAATGGAAGAAAATGATAGGTAGTTATAAATTACTACCATCTCTTTATCAGATAACTGTAATATCTTCCTACCTGGTCCCTGCCCCACTAATTTTCTAAAATATAAATTAAATTTTATTACCTCTCTGCGTAAAAGCAATTACTAATGTCCCCCCATCCTTAAGGAGAAAAGCCAACTTCTGTTCATGATGTACAAAGCCTTGTATAATAAGACTCCTGTTCGCATTTCCAATTCTGCCTTATCCCATTCTTCTCTTTGCTCAATATATTTCATTCACGTGGCCCTACCTTGAGTTCATATAATGGACAAACCTGATTTAGCTAAAGGCCTTTAGCACATACAATTCCTTCTGCCTGGAGTGCTCTTCCAACCACTTTTCACAAGACTGACTCTCTTATCCTCTAGATCTGAACTTAAATCTTACCCTAAGGACTTTCTTAAGGAATCCTCTATTTAACCAAAACAGTTGGACTTGTTTATTATTAGACATCCCAGTGATATTTTTAAAACAATAACTAGTTAGTAGCTCATTATTTTTTCAGTGAACAATTTTGGCTGAACTCAGCTAGGACTTGGTCTTGACTGGATCATCATTCAGCCCACTCAACCACATACCATTTGCAACTAGGAAGACTGGCCTCTGACCCATGTTCATTCTCACATTCTAGAAGCATAGGCCATCCGACCACATAGTAAAAATGCAGGGTACTGTGTGTGTGTATGTGTGTGCCGAGAAAGATAGAGAATGTGTATGCCAAAGAGAGACAGAGAGAAAGAGATAGATGTAGATATATTCTTCGCTTCTTAAGGCCCACGCTCACAACAGCCACATTTGCGCACACTGTCAACCACAGTCCATTGGTCAAATCAAGTCACAGTGCAGCCTAGAACCAAGAGGAGATAAAACAGACTCCAGCTCTTGAAGAGAGAAGCTAAAGTGTCACATTACAAAGGGTGTGGAAACAGAAAGGATGTGGCCATTTTTGCTGTTGACTACACTGCTATATATGAGACAGCATCTTGTTTATTTCCTTTACAACACATATAAAATGCGTTTCACCAGTTTGATGTTTGCTGCATTATTATTTGTTACTCTCCGTAGACATTAAACTCTATGACAGCAGAGATTGAACCTCCTTTTTTTTTTAAATAGTATAGCCATTGGCTAGCATATATTAGACATGTCATAAGTATTTAAAATAAAATTTTAAAAAATATAAGAAAACAGTGTAAAAATAATTTCTCTTACACTTCTACAAATATAAAAGTTATTTTTAAGACTCATATGTTTGCCATCTACTCACAATCCCAGTAACTAGTAATAGAATTAAAGGTTATAACAGCAATGGAAGAAAGTTTGATCACAGAAACTGGACTAAAACCTTGCATAAATGGAACACACTATCTTATTAACAGAATGGAGATAACTTACATTTGCTCTGTGCATTCAACAGGCCAGGCACTATGCTGATGAATTTGTTCTCATCATCACCCATCTGTAAAGCTAGTAAGAGAACAGAAAAAAAATGTGACATAAGCAAGGTAGCATGAAGTCTCTGACTTGAGGATGGGTGTTTGGGTTATCTAGCAGGACTTAGGGGAAGGCGGGCACGTGCAAAGTGGAAAGAAATTATATAATGAATTAATTGTAGTATATGATGACCTAGGCCTCAATAAAATATAAGGTCATAATATAATACAGACCTTGCTCATAAGGAATTTGCCTCAATTTAACTCCAGAATTTTAGCCCTCTTTCCAAATACTGAAACACTCAAAGCAGACACTTTTCAGAAGTCACTGGTATTTAAGGATGCTATGCTATATGTAGTTGAGACTTCGTGAATTGCAATTTTAAGACAAACCATGGAATCAGCAAATAGTGAAAATTAAATGCTGTGAGTTTCTAGCATTGAATCAGACCAAAACAAAACCTGACCCTAATATTGCCAATACTAATACATATAAAGCTTGAACGTACACACACACACACACACACACGTCTTTTTGATTCAACTAAAGTGCAGTAAAGTAAATGAAATTTTTCTTATAAAAAATGGAATACTCATTATACTACTACTAATATTGTATTGGTGCATCACTGTGTGTTTTCAAAATGTTTTATATAGTTGAAGTGCTTTGGCCTGTGAAATTCAGGATTAAAGAGATTAAATAACTAGCACAGAATCTGAAAAGACTAGGTACAAATAAATCCAGAGCTCCTAATTTATGGTCCAATGTACTATGTGGCTTTCTGATCTAGTGGCAAATATAGAAACACATTTACAAATAAATAAACAAATAAAATCCATAGAATTGACTGGTATCGTGCTTAATGAATTGTATGACCCTTGAGAGTGTATTAAGGTTTTAGTTAAACAGTCAATATTAAGGAATGAACAAGCCTAACTACTTACAATTAAAAAGTTAAAGTATTTTTTTCAGTTAAACTTCTGTTTTACAATGATATAGATAGGCTTGATTTATTTGTCCCAGTTTCATCAATCCCCATCTTCTCCAGATGTCTCATTCCACACTGTCTTTATGGTCAAATTATATTTGTGTAAGAACAAAATAAAGCTTGCTAAAACCAAAATTAAAAACAGAAAAGGTAAGATGATCTTATTTCTTATGCTTTGTATAATTCTATTTTCAAAAATAAACATGTAGGGGATAGCTCAGTGGGTTGAATCTCGGCCCTGGTCCACGCAGACCCATACGCTGAACTGGGCTGTGCCCCCAGTTCAGTTCTTGCCAGGGCTCATGAAGGAGGCCCCTGGCCTGGTTCCTGCCCTGCACAACCCCACGTCCACCTGTAGAGTGAGACTATATCAAAAACTACTGTACTTGGGGAAGCCGGGATGGCTCAGGGTTAAGCGCTTGCTTTGAATCCCCAGAGACCAAGGATCGAATCCCGGCCCCGGCCGTGCGGACCCATATGCTGAACTGGGGAATTCAACCAGTTCAGTTCTCTCTCTGTCTCTGTATCTATCTATCTCTATCTATCTATCTATCTATCTATCTATCTATCTATCTCTCTCTCTCTCTCTCTCTCTCTCTCTCTGTCAAAAACAATAAAAATAAATAAACAAACATTAAAACAAACAAAAAAAAATCCTTAAAAAAAATAAATAAATAAACTAATGTACAGCTACAGAAACTGCTCTGGGCCCTCCCCCTTCTGTCTTTCTCTGTTTCTCTCTCTTTCTCTCTCTCTCTGTCAAAAAACAATTAAAAATTAATCTTTAAAAAATAAATAAACATGTAAATATTTATGAGAAAAATATTTTACTCATCACAATAAAAACAACTTCTTCTAAGTATTAAATATTTTTGGATCATGAAGCCCTTACCACCATTTACTTTCTTCTCAGTACAGTGGTCACTTGTGTCTGCTATGGGCTGAATAGTGTCCCTTAATATGTTTAAGTCCTAAACTCACTTCTGGTATTTGTGAATATGACCTTATTTGGAAATAGAGTCTTTGCAAATATAATCAAGATAAGATGAGGTCATCCTGAATTTGAGTGGGCCCTAATCCAATATGACTGGTATCCTTATAAGTAGTGAAGAGACATGAACACAAATTTAGAGAGAAGTCAACCGTATAAAGATAGAGGCAGAAATTGGAGCTATGGCGACACAAGCCAAGGAATGTCTAGGGGTAAAGGTAGCTGGGAGAGGCAAGGAAGGACTCCTCTAGAGGCTGAGGATGGAGAATGGCCCTTCCAACACCATGAGGTTAGACTTCCAGCCTCCAGAACTGTGAGAAACAAATCTCTGTTGCTTCAGACCACTCAGTTTGTAGTATTTCGTTATGGTAACTCCAAGAAAGTAATACAACGTCCACTTAGATTCGGATATTAAGTGATCTCTTTTATACTGTCTTGTAAATGGGCTGCAATTTCTCTTCTAGTTTATTTTTTGATCTAATGGTTATCTTAAGACTATACTTCTTAATGTTCTAAGTAATTAAGACTTTTTCAGTCTTTTTATTTTTTTCAATATGTTGAATTATGATTAAAGAATGGAGCACGTAAAATCTATTTTTAATATGTAAATATTTCCTTTGTATCCAAATTTGATTGATTTTTTGTAAACATATCCCAAAAAATATATATATACACATACAAATAATTGTATGTATAATTTGCATTAATAAATTCCTATATTCTAATTAAAAAAGAAATCAAAACTGCCAACACCTTGATCTTGGACTTCTAGCCTCCAGGACTATGAAAAAATCAATTCCTGTGTTTAAGCCACCCAGGCTGTAGTATTTTGTTATGGCAGCCCAAGAAAACTAATACATCTACTTATAAGTAAAAATACCTCTAAAATCAGGCAGAAGGCAACTGCCTTTTATTACAAGAACAATAGTAATAAACTGGTTATTTGGCTTGGGTCTAACAGAGCTTGTAAAATTGCAATCCTCCTAGAAATCTACTACTCCCCAGAACATTTTCTCTGAAATGACTAATCAAATGTCCTTTTTTTACTCAGACTCTCCTTTCTGATTGTCCCCTAACAGATGATCACTAAAGCAGAGCTTGGATTTGAGTAGCCCCTCTGTATTACATAAATGCGTGCATCTCTCCCTAAGTTTTTCAGCTGTCCTCCTGCATTCTGTTCAGACTCACTGTACCAAGCTGATTTCCCATTCATGGTTCTGTTGAGTATGCACTATTTGGCAATTGTCCAAGATGTTGGTCACATTCAGTAGATTTGATCACCAGAATATCAAACAGATAATTAAAGGCGTAGGAAACAATGTGAGAGTTCATGAATTCCTCAATACACAGCTGTCTTATTGGGGACTGGCAGATATCCAGGTGGAAATTCATATTTTTGTCTAGAGATAATATACAGTAAAAGGCTCAATCAAGTTTCATATAAATATAGCATATGTTCTTACAAAACTTCAGTGACCAAAAAAGTAGAAAATCATTTCAAAACTATAGCTTGTATATCAGGATAAATGAAGGATTGGTAAGTCACTTATGCTATGCTTAGATTTAAGCAACTCTAGGTCAAAGCAACAGAGGAAAATGGACAGATTTTCCCTTTATTCCTTCCTTCTTTCTTTCCTTCTTTTCTTCCTTCCTTTCTTATCTTTCTCCTTCCTTCCTTCCTTCCTTCCTTCCTTCTTTTCTCCCTTTCCTCCCTCCCTCCCTCCCTTTTCTTCTCTTTTCTCTGCTCCTTTTTTTTTCAACTCTGTGATAACATATCTTCATCAT
>PVKE010036123.1:0-16552 GCA_004027555.1 Craseonycteris thonglongyai
GGAAATTTACTTTTTAAAAAGAATTGTTTTCCATCATGAACAGAGAAGAAACTTCTGATTTTCTATCAATAGGACATCAGCTTGGTTTTCTCGGAAAAGTGAGAAATTTATACTAATCATGTCCATATAACACATGCATTTGTGAAATTATTAAATAACATCAGAAGTTCAGCTTGTATGTGGAATAGAACAAATTTAATTGACCTATGTGGCACAAAGGAACATTAATAAATCATGAGATCCAAACATAATTACTGCAAAAATTTATTTCTCCAGCCATTTATTGAAACCTCAGTTATATTATTTAGATCAGGGGTGTCCAATCTTTTGGCTTCCCTGGGCCACATTGGATGAAGAATTGTCTTGGGCCATCCACAAAATACACTAACAATAGCTGATAAGCTAAAAACAACAACAAAAATCTCATAATTTAAGAAAATTTATGAATTTGTTTTGAGTTTCATTCAAAGCCATCCCAGGCTGCATGCAGCCCTGGGCTTTGATTTGGACAAGCTTGATTTAGATCATAATTGCCCCTCTGGCTCTGCTGGGTGTAAAAAATCACTGTGGAAGAAAAACCCTTTTCCTAGTCCCATTTCCTGTTCTCCCTCCTTAAAAGGTGAGTTTATTCTGAATCCCAGGGTAAAAATTACTGAAAGACTCTTCAGCATTTATCAGGATGGGCAAAGAAATGTGAAATGAGATTCTCAGCAGCTATAGCTTCATTCCTAGGTAAATACTAGGAAGGGCTTAATTAAGTGCTCTGTGTTAAGGCAGAGTGACTGAGTCCACTCTAGCAATATATTGAGTATGCAACAGATGTAGATATTCTACTAACCCCATATAATAGCCAGCAAAGTGAACTTGTGAAACTGAGCTAAACTGTACTCACTGCTTAATATGTCTCTTCTATTACTTTTTTACTGTGGACTATGATACACATTTTGCATAATTTTCCCAGAAATTCCAATATGTCTGAGATTTAAGATTTTCATAGTGTGATTTGTGTGATATAAATACATAATACTCTGCATTCTTTTTTAAAAATCTAGCTTATGATTGATACACCTACCAATCCAATTACCAGTGGACTTCCATTATTCTTTGTGATAACAGTAACTGCCATAAAGCAGGTATGAAATACTTTCTATTTTCATTACCCCATTATTCATAAGTTGCTAAGTGTGTCCACTTCAAAGTAACCTTTATTGTTGTGAAAAGCAAATTTTTTTGATACTGGCATATGGTAAAATTAATCTGAGTTAAGACACTATATATTTCAGGTAGCTAGTGAATTGTGGTATAAATTCCATTATTAAAAGATATTGTTCCTGGGATGCTGGGAGAGCTCAGCGGGTTGAGCACTTGCCTTGCAACTGCAAGGTCCAGGGATTGAATCCCAGCCCTGGCCCATGCAAACCCATATGCTGACCTGTGGTGCAACTGGTAAGCACTGGGATGGTGGTGGAGGTTCTTGCCTCCTATCTGGGAGGCCTCCAGTTTGGTTCTTGCCCCTCAAGGCCCCACATCCACCTGTGTGAAATGAAACTATGTCACCACTAATGATATACAACTATGGAGACTGCTCTGGGCCCTCTCTACTTCTCTCTCTCTCTCTTGCTCTCCTTCCTCCCTTTTTCTCAAAAAAACAATAAAATAAATCTTTAACATACGTTGTTCCTTTGAAGCATCCAAAAACAATCATTTTATATGTCCAAGCCAATTTATATATAAAACAAATTAATTATTACAATCATTTTTGTTGGTTTTGACAATATTTTAAGGACAGAATTCAGAAGGGATATGTTTATGGGGAGTGGAGTGTGTACTTCTGGCATGAACAATTTGAATAAAAATTGTATAGTGCTTTCCTACTTCTTGCCACTTTCTCTGGTGATGATTTTTATGTAAAATAGCACCCTGGGGGAAATAGCTTCAATCAGATTTTGAATTGGTATTAAAATTTAAGTATAGAAAAACAGTATTATTCTATAAACATGTCAAGAGAGAAATAAAGAAATTCATAGAAATGTTATATGTATATAACTACGACTTCTCAAAAAATATCGGTAGGGGCTCAATCATACGGAAATGGTCCTGTCTACCTGAAAGAGTTAGTTGAATTCCCGTGGGTAATTATGATGAATTTTTATTTGATAAGATTTAGGGATAAGGTTTACATTGCCATGAAAATAAAATTGACAAACATTTTATAATCCTGGGATACAGTATATTTTTTATTACTAACATAAGGATAAGTGGAGTCTAGAGATTAATAATTACATTATATATCTAGTGTCAGTATATCATGCTATTGCTCTCACATCGTTTGATTTCCCTTTCCTCACTGTTCTATTGGCAACTAAGTCAATAGCATCTGAATCACTTCATGCAATTACATATTTACTTGGTTTTACAGATGTCATTTACTTCATTAGAGAAACGTATTTGTCCCTTGGACCTGTTTTCTATATGTAGTTTCCTGTTAAGTGATTTCATCCACTCTCAAAGTACCATTTATGTCAATGGTTCTCAAATTTGTATGTATCCTGAAATTATTCATTCACTGGACTCCTGACATACACATACAACTAAATGTTTGTGCAACATTTCCACTTGGATAGCTTAGGCTTTTCCTAACTGCCACGTCACCTTCTCATTTCCTGCTCTTGTCTTTTTTCTTCATGTGATTTGTCATACCTTATTGTTCTGTTGAATAAATGTTTATTAGTTTGTTGTCTCATTTGAATATTTAGCTTATTAGGGCAGAAACTTTGTTTTATAAACCAGTTTATTTCCAGTGACCACAAGGTCGTGCCCTACACTTGATCTTAGCCAAAAGGCTGAGAAGCAATTAGGTTGTGCCCTTATTGGGCCTTCAGGAAATAATTTGCTTAACATTTAAATAAGTTAATTAATGAATCTGTTGAACATTTTTAAAAGCAGTATAAAATGTTGCAGTACATCTTGCCCTGGTTTCCCAATATATGAAGGCTGTCTGGAAAAATTTAGTCATTGTCAATATAATGAGAATGGTTACATGACTGGATCCTTTCCAGACAGTCCTCATATATTTGGCCAAATATAGACTGGGTTTAATTGGAATGTGATGCCATTAACCAAGTTGAAAAATTGCTGGTGAATTTAATATCTGCAAAATGGGAGAGTTTAACATAATAAAAAGAGGAATAATAACTAATAAGTAATAATGTCAATAGTAATAATTGACATTTTGTCTCTTTCAAAAATATGTTAAGTAAAAACACATAAAATCTAAAAGTGGGCAGCAGGAAGATTATACCTCAAGTCTGTATTAGTATTGTTATTGCAGTTAAGTACTAAATTTACATGAGAGCTTTTTGACAACTAAAGCAAAAGGGGAAATATGAGGGTTATATAATTTTCAGAGAAAATTTGATATATAATGATTTTCTCCTTTTACAACTTCAAGATTCAGAATTTTGTTTTTTCTGTAACAACTGTTCCTAAATTATGCTCATTTAATAACACACTACATACTAGAATATACTATTCAGGTTTATATGTCTGTTACTATAGATCATTAGAACAAATTTCGGGGGGGAAGCCAGGATGGCTCAGTGGGCTAAGCACTCGCTTTGCAGCCCTGGGGACCGTGGATCAAATTCTGGCCCTGACCTGTGCAGACCCATATGTTGAACTGCATTGTGCTTCCCATGCAGGAGGCCCCAAGTTTGGTTTTCACCCTCAGGTTTGGCCCCTGGCTCGAGGGGATGTGCCTTCCATGTGGGAGGCCCCCAGCCCAGTTCCCACCCTGCATGGCCTCCACCTACCTGTGTGGAATGAAACCATATCAAAAACTGATGATGTACCACTATGGAGACTGCTCTGGGCCCTCCCCTTTGTCTCTCTCTGTCTCTGTCAAAAAAAAACAACCAAAAAATACCAATAAAATAGATTAAAAAAACAACAACAACATTATAGAAGAAATTTTGGAAAAATTGTAAAAATGAAAGTTGCCATGATCCAATCTTTCAATTTTCTCTTCTCCTCTTTTAAAGTCTGCTTTTGTCCTTTTGCACTTTTATCAAAATGGGAAAAGCTCTTTTATCAGTTATTTATACTTTAATTGAACAAAGTTGTTTTAACTTCTTACAACCATATCTGCATATGAAATTTTCTCTCTAGTCATGTAAAGCAAGATATATAGCTCTGATAAACATAATCTTTGCCCTCTATGAACTCAAAACCTATGAAGTAGGTAAGGTAAGACCAAAAGCAAAAATAATTATAGTTTAATAAGGTAATAATAGTTAAGAGTCATTGATCTATAGTTGTTTAGAGAAAAGGTGGAACTTTTTCTCTGGATGATCAAGGAAGGTTTCATGGAAGAAATTATTAGAGATGATACTTGGAATATAGGTAAAATGATAATTGGTGAAGTTGCAACAAACAACTTAAACAACAGCCCAAATGGAAGAAAAGGCAATACCTATTTTAGGGAATGATATATCTTACTAATATCTGACCCTGTTTAAGTACCAAGAGGTAATACCGGAAATGTAGGTCAGTAAATTAAGCAGATGAAAGATTCTTTGTTCTAAGTATTAAGAATTTTTAGGGGGTTTTGAACAGGATAGTGAATTAAAACATGTTTTGGAAGGATTTATCTGGCACTAATATGTAGGATGAATTAGAATTTGTGAACTTGTATTTTAAAAACATACATGTTTTTATTATTATTGCTCTGATACTTTTGTCATCTAACTGTAAAAGGAAATACCGGTATGCTTTTTGAAAGTTTCAGAAAAGATATTTTGACCCTGAATTAAATTTCTCTAAAAATGACATGCCACATCTTAAATGGGGCCAACATAATTTAAGTATCTTAACACTTTCCCAGAAGGTTTCTCCCTAAAAAAAATAGACCTTCTAGGTGATCTTTAATATTTGCATTATATTATATAGTATTAGGATATTTTTAGGTAATACCTAGCTGCACATAGTTTTAAAGATGGAAATAATCAAAATAGCATATAATAAGTCTCTTAATCTCCTAACCCCCAGTCTCCTAGTTCTCAAAACTTCCCCTGAGGGAGCTATTATTTGTACATTAGTCCATATATCTATACAGAGTGTTTGCATAGGCAAGCATATTCATATTTTTTCACAAATGGTAGCTAGCATAGAACATAACATATTCTGTACTTTTACCGTTTAGTGCTTATCAAATGTCATTTTGTTATCTGTACTTGGACCTTTTAGTTCTTAAATTTTCTCTAAAATAGCACAAGAAGCCTTTTCCACTTAAAAAAATTCTTGACATTTAATAAAAATATTCTTTGTCAAATGTTTATGTCTGTTTGCCTTTTTAATAGTGATCCATGTAGCCTACCATTTTGTTTTGCTATACACATTGTATAATAAATTCTGTTGACCTATTATTTAAGAGAGTGAAAGAACTCAACCCCAGTTTTAAAATCTGTTCATTTTTTTCTCTTTATTGTGTGTAATAATGCTCTGAATTTATATTTCATGTTTAAAATATCATTTTTACGTAAAAGCAATAGAATTTACTGATTGAATATGTTAGGAAAAAGGTAGGAATCAAAAATGACTCCCCAGATTTCTAGTATGAGCAACTCAGTAGATGGTGATGTCATTTGTTAAGATGGGAAACATTGGAAATGCAACAGATTTAGGGGATAACATCATCTATTTGGTTTTGAGATGTTTTATTTATGAGACATCAAAATGAAGATATTAAGAATGCACTTGGATATCAAGTTTAGAGTCCAAAGGAAAGATATGAGCTAGAGATATAAATTTCAGAATTCTTTGAAGACATAGGGATAGACGAAATCTTGTAGTGAGAAAAGTAAGTGTGGAAAGGGGTCCATAAAGATGACATAGGGGGAAGCCGGGATGGCTCAGTGGTTAAGCACTCACTTTGCAGTGCCGGGGACCGAGGATTGAATCCCAGCCCCGGCCCGTGCGGACCCATGTGCTGAACTGGGAGCTCCCCCAGTTCAGTTCTCTCTCTGTCTCTGTATCTCTCTCTCCACCCAAAAAAAAAAAAAAATGATGACATAGAAGGAGCCTCTCCCATAAGGAAATTGAGAAGGAGTAACTGAGAAATACTATAAAAACCAAGAACATGTGTAGTGAAAACCAAGAGAAGAGAATGTTTCTAGTACAAATGAATGTCAAATACCTATGAGTATATGCATCAAAATAGCCTAATATAATTCTAGTGAATGAAATGTTTGTGGGAAGTTTTTATGTTTTTCTAATTTAATAAAAGTATCTCCTAATAATACTAAAAAGGGTACTTTTATATTCTTTTGATATTTACAGGGATATGAAGATTGGTTACGACATAACTCAGATAATGAAGTAAATGGAGCTCCTGTGTATGTTGTTCGAAGTGGTGGCCTTGTTAAAACTAGATCAAAAAACATTCGGGTATGCATTTAGTGAATAATGGAAATCAACTATATTTTAGTATCACAAGTTCCAATTCATTATATTTTAGTTAAAAGCCTGCTTTTCTACATTAAAATATTGTGATTGAATAGTTGTTAAGAACTCAATAAAGTAAGTCCTTGCCTTCTAAATCAGTATATTCACTTTCTCCCAAAATTCTTCATAGGTGGGTGATATTGTTCGAATAGCCAAAGATGAAATTTTCCCTGCAGATCTGGTGCTTTTGTCTTCAGATCGACTTGATGGTTCTTGTCACATCACAACTGCTAGTTTGGATGGAGAAACTAACCTGAAGGTATGTACATGTATATGTATATGTTTGTACCTCTTGGTGAACAAAATGTCTTTGGATTATAGTGATATTTCCTTTGGTTACGGTAATAAAGGAGACATTCTTTTTAATCACTGAAACTTAAAAATTATTAACTTTTTAAAAGAAATAACATTATATATTTATTTCAAAGGTAGCCTCGCATGATTTAGTCAAGTTTAAAAAAATTTTTTTTTTAATTTTAAATAATTTAAAAAAATGAAAAGTGTTTTTAAGATAAAGAAAATAATATTTTAGTGCTGTTTTTAAATAAGAGATTTTTAAATAGATGATATATTAATATAACAGCGGTGTCCAACCTTTTGGCCTTCCTGGGCCACACTGGAAAAAGAAGAATTGTCTTGGATCACACATAAAACACACTAACACTTAGCAATAGCTGATGAGCTAAAAAAAAGGTCGTAAAAATATTTCATAATGTTTTAAGAATTTGTGTTGGGCCCATCCTGGGCCACAGGTTGGGCATGTCTGATACATAAGGTCTTATTTGGATCTTGCAACTGCAGTTTATTTATTTATTTATTTATTTATTTATTTATTTATTTATTTATTTATTTATTTATTTATTTATCTATCTAGACACATGTGGCAGTTCCAGAAACAGCAGTATTACAAACAGTTGCCAATTTGGACACTCTTGTAGCTGTGATAGAGTGTCAGCAACCAGAAGCCGACTTGTACAGGTAATGGTGTGATAGTCAACATACTCTAGAGGCTGCTCCATTTTCTTTTTCCTTGGCTCCTTTGATGCTCTAGTTCTTCATTCTTTCCACCTCTTAATTGTTTAGAATCTTACTTAGCACTTCCACTTCTAGGAATTTTTCCTCACAAAATAATAAAACTCTTCTCCCAGGAATTTATTGTATTGAAAATGTGAAAAGATATGTGCACAGGTTTTTTAGGGCTGCATTATTTAGACTATTAAGTTGGAAAAAAACATACACTTTTATCAGTAGCGAACTATTAAAATAAATTACATAGTAACCCAAAATGCAATATATGTGGCCATTAAAAATAATGATGTAGATCTATGTTTCTGGCAGGACATGTTAAGTGGGATACTCATATTCTATATGATATCCCATTTTTGTTTTTAAGATACATATTAATTTATATGTGAATAGAATAGAGCTTGGAAAACATATCCCAACACATTATTAATAGCACTGTTTGTAGCTGAGTAGTGGGATAACAGTGATGGTTATTTCCCTTGTGTTATCCTTTTCATATTGTCTGAATAATTTTGTAATACGTGTGTGCTGGAGTGTATGTAGTCTTTGTAATCAGAAAAGAGAATAATAAAGGAATTGTCACTTTGAAACAAATCAAACTATAGTGTTGGAGAAAGGGCTAAGGAAAGTGCAAGATGAATTAACCCAGCATGGAACTGGCATGAAATGATAAGAAATGCCATAGAGTCAAGGATAACAGGACAGATAAAATGAAGGAAAACAGGTCTATTGTCTGTTGTTGAAATTTAGCTCAGGAAAGTCAAGAGTGATCACACATTATCTCTGAAAGATGCCTAGGAGACACCAGCTGAATTGGTTCTTTAATATAAATCCAGAGTTGAGCTTGAAACCAAGGCTATGTAAAATTCCATTAAGTGCAGATAATAAAAGTAACACTGCTTCTCTCTGAGTTGAAGGAAGCAGAAGTAAGAGATTAGCAAGAACAATGAAGCCAGAAGGGATAAAGCGTCTGTGACCTGGAAACCGGAAGAAAAATAGGGACATTTAAAAGGGAATGCTTAATATGTCATTGCCTAGTTAAATGATTAACATGAACGTCTGTCTATAATTTGCTTCAACTCAGAATTTACTTCTAACTATAGTAAAAAGTAATTGTACACTTGAATTGACTATATTATGCACCTGTTTTAGTAGTGGAAGTTAGAACTGAAAGACCAGGCTATGAAAATTTCTTGATAACAGGCCACTTACTCTAGATCTCAGGTAACCAAAAGTTAAAGAAGCTCTGGAGTTCACTGATAGATTTTTGCTTATTGCTCTGTTCCTACCTCTTAACTCACACATAGTAGTTCTCAGTGAATATTTGTTGGATGAATGAATGCATGAATAAGTAAATGAATGATTCTGATTACAGAAAGCTTTATTTAGTAAATGGTGATTAAATATGTGAGCATTCATTTTGGCTAAATAATGTATGCATCTAGCAATTATAAATTCTCATGGTGATGAAACTAATAGTAGTAATAATATGTGACATTCGCATTTCCATTTTCAAAACATTTTCCATTCATTACCTCATTCATAGTTGGAGTGGAGATGGCAAGAATTTAAAAAATTTTAAAGCTTAATTAGTGATAAGCATTTACTTTTATAATTTCTAACATAAATATTGGACCACTCGTATATACAAAAGGTTGGTTTGTTTCGTGTATAGGAATAGTGCCAAAAGTATCTAAAATTTTCCACCCAGTGAAGTCATAATTATAATGTATCATTGGTTTTTTTGTAACATGGTGAATTCTTTGATAGATTCATGGGACGAATGATAATAACTCAACAAATGGAAGAAATTGTAAGGTAAGAATAAAGTTAGAGGTATATTAGATAAGTAAGCAGCATGTCATGGAAAAGGATTCATTTAAAAGCTTTTAGCACTTCATAGTCCAGTAATTTGTAGTAGCAGCAAGTGAGGATGAAACAAATCTTATGAAATGATATCAAAATAATTTAGAAAGATTATTTGTGTACTTGTATTTCTTTTTCTAGTATTAGATAGTAACATAAAAGAAAGCAGTTTTTATTCATATCCTTTCCCACCACACCTGAAGTCTAGAATACAAAAAATATCTTGTATAATGTTTAACAAGTATAAATGTTATGGTCTTCATTTCAGAATAATTCAGCACAAACTATAGAGAATTTATTTAGTCGCCACTCCAGAACCTCTCATTTACTCTTCTGATTGTATTTTTGTCTAGTTGGTTGTTTTGGTTTGTTTACCCTCAATATTTAGGTTAATTTCTGGCACCTACATGAAAGGCTTTGGGTCATTTAAAAGATTTGCTGATCAGATGAGATTACATTGTTATTCATGACCACAAAGCCAAATTTAGATTAAATCTTGGAATCATTCCTTGAACTTATTAAATTAGCATTCCACCTCTTTTCTGGAGACATGTTCAATTAAACTGGCTAATGGAAATAAGTCACTGACATAAAGAGTTAAGCATTTTTTAAATGACACCCTCAAGACAAGCCCCACAAAATACCATGCATCAGCAATGATTCACATTTTTTTTTTTTTTAACTGAACTGGGGGGACTCCCCAGTTCAGCACATGGGTCTGCACAGGCTGGGGCCGGGATTTGATCCTGGGTCCCCTGCGCTGCAAAGTGAGCACTTAACCCACTGAGCCATCCCAGCTTCCCCAATGATTCACATTTTTAATAAACATTAACACAGGAGCATGTTCAATAAACTATACAAAGGTCTTTTTAAGTGTAGGACCACTGCTTGAATAATGATTTCTGTAGTGACATGGTGGAATCATGTGTGTATACATAAAGATAAATCATGTTACCTTAGCCCCTAGTATGGTTTAAAAATGAGCCATATTCTTTGCTGAAGCAACCAGAGTTTGCTAATGAATTACCTGCCTTTCAATCTGAAGCTTTCTATCATTATATTCCAATTATTTATACCATTGTGAGTTCAGAGTTTTTCTATTCATTTTTGGAACCAGCACCATGTGAAAAAGAACTATTTCATGCCTCCTGATTAATTGATTTTGGAATATTCATGGAATGTGCTCCAAATATAACTAAGTTAATATTTATAAAACCATACTTGTTGACCATGTCTCAAACACCTGACTCTCCTTGATTCATTGGATTTTTTAGAGAGTTTGGGTTTGCAGACATTTTCAGAATTGGTTCAGATTCTGTTTGATTTGGATGACTGTGTATGCATGTTTCAGGAAAGCATTAGGCATATCAACAAAATTAAGGCTCTTTTACTTATCCTTGGCAGAGTCTCAATGTTTGCTAACATTAAGAAAATACAATTTTCTTTCTAGTTACCCCTACTCATTTTATATCTCCTTTATGGAGAGAATTTCAAACAAGAAGACCTGTGCTCCAAGAAGTATTCAATGCAAGTAGTCAAGTCATAGTGTCATTCTTGCCTAGAAAAGTACTAACTCACTTACTACATTGTTTTATAATCCAGTGTAATTTTAATTGTGCAGAACTCACACCTCTACACACAAATCATGCTGCAGTTTATGTTTACATTGCAATTTCATTCTGTATTTTTTTGAATTTTTTTTTATTAATTTTGCTCAAAATTTCATCTTTTGTTAAACATTTAAAAATCATTGTTTAATCTTTCATTTTGTGTTTTATGTTTAAATATTTTGTGACTGGTGGCTTTGTGAACTTAATTACTGGCATCATCTTATTTCTGAGCCATTGATCTTAAAGTGACTGAAATGCTAAAAACAGTTATTTTTATTGTGGTAACTAACATCATGACAGCTTTATAGTAGCTGAGATTTTGGTTTTATATGAAAGCAGTTTTGTAACTGTATCTCAAATATCTTCTGATGATATTTGAATTTTTAGAATTTAATTGAATTTTTAATATATTTACTGCTTTTGGTTGTTGTCTTTTTCCTAGACCCCTGGGGCCAGAGAGTCTCTTGCTTCGTGGAGCTAGATTAAAAAACACAAAAGAAATTTTTGGTTTGTATATGTTAAAATTTTTTAATTATAGATTCACGTTGATGCTTTATATGAAGTATTTGTGGTCTTTTGGTTGGATAATTTATTACTTAAATTTTGCCTATGATAATTTTCTTGCAAAGATTGTGTTAATATAATCTTGTAATAGACTAGAACCTTGCTCATATTTTTTTGTGTATAATGTGAAACTGAGTGCTAAGAAGATAGTTCTGGCACTTCTATTCATGATGGATGAGAACCATTATAATCTGGCATCGTGGTGCAATAAGCCACCTATATAATTCCTTTGTGATTATTCTTATTGGTTGGATAGAATTGCTATGCAGCCATTTATTCATTCAACGAATTCTTATTGACCTATGATTGACTATATGCCCCGGTACTGTTGGAACATGTGAGGGCTGTCTGGAAAGTATCCAGCCATATAACTAACCATTCTCATTATACTGACAATGGCTGGACTTTTTCCCGACAGCCCTTTTATACTGACTAGATCAAAAGGATGAATGAATAATACTCTTGTTTTGGAGAGCTATTAATTAATTAACTAACAATTCACTGTGCTGAGTCAACTCTAGGCAAATTGTGAAGTCAATAACCTTTAGCTGTCATCTAGTTCTTCCCATTTTAGGAATGGCACTGCGTATACTGTCCAGCTTATGTTATTTATTGAATGTTTACAGTTTTCAAGGTCCTCTTCCTCATTCTCTTTCCTATATTGTATCTCTGAGTATTAGGCTCGCTGATTTAAAAAAAAATTTCACATACTTAAAAAAATGGCAAATAATGAATGTTGGTGTGGATGTGGAACAATTAGAACCCTCACACATTGCTTGTGGAAGTGTAAATGTTGCAGCTGCTGTAGAAAATAGTTTGACAGTTCCTCAATAAGTTAAATATAGGATTACCCAATGACCCAGTAATTCTACTCCTAGATATATACTTAAAAGAATTAAAAAAGGTATTCAAACAAAGGCTTGAACAAGAGGAATGTTCATAGCAACACTACTTATGATAGTCAAAGGGTAGAAACTGCCCAAATGCTCATCAACTAAGGAATGTATAAACAAAATATAGGATATCTATATAATGGAAAATTACTTACCTATAAAAAATGAACAATGATGCATGCTACAGCCTGGATAAACCTTGAAAACATTATGCTGAATGAAAGAAGCCAGACACAAAAGGCCACATATTGTATGATCCCATTTACTTAAAGTATCCAGAATACGCAAATTTATAGAAACAGAGGGTAGAATAGTGGTCTGGGGAGTGGATGGGAATGAGGAATGATGCTTAATGGGTACCAGGTGATGAAAATGTTCTCAAGTTAGGTTGTGAGGATGGTTGAACATTATAAATATACTAAGTGCCACTGGATTGTTCATTTTAAAACAATTAAAATGGTAAACTATGTTATGTATATTTTACCACAAGTTTAAAAAAGAAAACTATAATAATGTTCTGATGGCAAAAGCCAGAGAAAACATACAAGGCTTTTAGGCCCTCTCATGAATGCTGCATTTTGATACATCTCCTCAGTAGTAACACCTTTTGTGCTCCTAAAAGAAAATGTGTATTTGAAAGCCTTTAGATGGGCCTGCTATTGTTTGCCTCAGTACCATGTCTCTCTGTCATTCTGGCTGATTTTTCACATTTTTATAATTTAGGTGCCCTTTGTCATTGAGCTATAATTCCTGCCTTTACAGAATAATTTTAGTGGTAGAACTTCTAGGACAAATCTCTAGGAAGAGGGCATGATGAATCCTACACCACATCTCAAATCTTACAATCTAGGAATGAGTATAATGAGTATAAATGTTTATTGATTATTTGTTAATTTGTCATACAAACCTCACAACAATTCTGTGAGGTACTTTTTTTTTTCCATTTAAAGATGGGGAAATTGAGGCTCAGAGAGATTAAATAACTTGCCCAAGGACCCAGAACTAATAGGTGGCACAGCATTAAAACCAAGGTCTAACTCCAAAGTGTATTACAAGGCTGGTCTTACCTAATTTCATTCACTCCCCAGTTTTAGTCCCATTATTACTATCATTCTTGCTTATCTCATTATGCTTACATAGGCATAAATTTTTAAAATAGCACTTTCCTTGTGTTTATTTATGCTGACAGATTTCCATATTATCACTGCAGTGCTTATGATTCTGGCATTCAGAGCCTTTCAAACTCTCTGATCCTAATCTATTGTTCCAACGAACAGAAAATGCTTTTCGATTTCTGTCTGTGTTAACACTGTCTACTCTGCCCTTCCCTGCCATTTTTATTGAAATCCTTTTTTCCCATCAATTCCGATGCACATGGTATCTCTGTTGTTCAGATATCTCAGTTATAACTCAGGAATAGAACCCAAGGCATTCCCCATTCAGCAGTGACTAGAGTTCTCCAAAATTGTATTTGGAAAAGACTTTTACAAATTCCAAAATAAATTAAAGGGAAGCCAAATTGCAATAACTGTCAGGCAGTACATTTTCTCAGATGCCTTACTGCTAATTAGTACATTTGTCTTATGAAACATGCTAGGGTTTTTTTTTAAAAACTTCTTTTGTTTTGTGTTGTTTTGTTTTGTGTTGTGTTTTGCAGGTGTTGCTGTATACACCGGAATGGAAACAAAGATGGCATTAAATTATAAGAGCAAGTCACAGAAACGATCTGCAGTAGAAAAGTAAGAAAATTGTCTATTTTCATTTGTCTGCGCATAAATATGACTGGATGTGTGTGTTATTTATATATATATAATATGTGCATAAAAATATATTTAAGACATATATAATGTCAAGCCAACACAGGATGGTATCCTTAAAGATAGTGCTTTCTGTATACATCTAGCATTTTGCATAGCATTTTACACAGTGTTTGGCATATGGTAGATGCTAAGTTATGACTTTAAATAAATATTTGAGTAATAATGGAATCACTTGATCAGACTAATCCTCCTACATTTAACAGTTTTAAATCTACACAAAATATTTTTAAAAATAACTACTTGAAAGCACTGGAGAGTGACCAGTAAAAAGGTGAAAACTGGCAGACTCTACTATTGAAAGATTGCATGAGCAAGGGGAAAGATGTAAGAGTGTAGCTTTTTGCCTGAAGGCACTCCAAATTCATGTACTATAGGGTATCAGAGAGCCTGAGCTATTACAGGATTTAGGTGTCAGAGCACAAGGAAAGAGCACCTAGAAAAGAGAAAATCATGTAAGGGAGTGGAAGTGAAATCAACATATTAGTCCAACTTCATGGGGATAATGCTGTGAAGAAAACAGCAGCCTACAAATGGATTAAACATTTTTCTAAGGGGAGAAAAAGCGTCACTGATGAAGAGAGGTCAGGGCAGACAGAAACAAGCAGAATTGACAAAAGTACTGCAAAAATTTGTCTAATTATGTCAAAATCATCAGCTTACTATGAGAAGCATAGCAGACCAAGTAAAAATTGATAGAGATACAGAAACATCTTCACTGCAAATCTTGGCATGAGAAAGGTGTGTGCAAAAATGGTCCTGAAAGAGCTCACCAATTAACCAAAAAAGGAAAGTCAAAGTTTACCAAGACCTTTTGGAGAGGCAAGACAATGTTTTGGGCCCTGTTACCACTGGTGATGAAACATGGGTATACCAATACGACCCTGAAGCAAAGCATCAATGGGTATAATGGAAGTCAGCCAATTCTCCATGACCAAAACATTTCCATCAGTCCAAAGAGTCAAAACAATGTGACTCACCTTTTTTGATGTCAGAGGGATCGTTATGAATTTGTACCAAGTGGGTGGTCAACCAAGTTGACTATTTGGAAGTGCTAAAAAGGCTGCATGAAAAAGTTAGATGAAAACAACCTGAACTTTTCACGAACAACTCATGGCTCTTGTATCACAACAGTGCACCAGCTCACAGGGCACTGTCTGTGAGGGAGTTTTTAGCCAGTAAACAAACAACTATATTGGAACACCTGATCTGACTTTTCCTTACCCGAAAATAAAGGAAATATTGAAAACATGAAATTTGGATGACATTCAGGACATCAAGAGTAATATGATGACTGCTCTAATGGCCATTCCAGAAAAAGAGTTCTAAAATAGCTTTGAAGGGTAGACTAGGTGCTGGCATCAGTGCATAGCTTCCCAAGGGGGATATTTTGAAGGTGGCCATAGTGATGATATTCAACAATGAGGTATGTAGTACTTTTTCTAGGATGAGTTCTTGAAATTACTTGTCAGACCTTGTATCATAAATATTTTCATATCATTTAATACCAGTATTTTCAAGCTGTATATAGTAACACATATTGACATATTCTATGCTCTCTTTTTCTCATTTCAGATCAATGAATACATTTTTGATAATTTATCTAATAATACTTATTTCTGAAGCCATCATCAGTACTATCTTAAAATATACATGGCAAGCTGAAGAAAAATGGGATGAACCTTGGTATAACCAAAAAACAGAACATCAAAGAAATAGTAGTAAGGTATTTTATGGTGTTCTTGATTTCGCTGTAAAGGAAACTGTATTCTTTACAACAGTTACTGCTTTGGTAGCCAATTCTGATCAGAGTGACCACTGTGATCTCCTAAAATCTTTACTAATGAAGGGTGACAAAAGGACATTGAAAACTTAAGTGTAGCCAACATGTTTGTACTAGTATTCTTTTTGCACTTTAAGGCATAAGCAATTATATTTGCTATGGCATGACTTGAATGGTTTATAAGAGATCGCAAAACTTTAAATTGTCTATATTGGCATTTTACATGAATACTACAAATTCAATTTTTATTCCACTTACTGTATGTTATAATACAAGTGCAATAAAATGAGTTGATTTATTTTTAATTCTTTGAGAATAATTCAGGGAATCTTACTGTTGTCAGTCTACTGATGGTATGAAGTGATAATACAAATTATGTCATATAAAGTTTTATTTATTTATTTATTTTTAATATATTTTTATTATTTATTTTTGACAGAGAGAGAGAGAGAGAGAAAGAGAGAGAGAGAGATACAGAGACAGAGAGAGAAC
>PVKE010036124.1:0-16544 GCA_004027555.1 Craseonycteris thonglongyai
TCTCTGTGTCTTTGTTACTTTCACTTTTATATTCCACCTATAAGTGAGGTCATGTGTTTCCTGATTCTCTCAGTCTGACTTATTTTTGGAGACTCTCTCAACGTGTTTGCCCATTTCACAATGGGTGATTTACATAAACAACATGCCCTGAGTGTTCAGCAGTTTTTGACCAAAAATGACATGACCCCCGTGCCCCACTCTCCCTATTGACCCAAACTTGCCCTGAGTGACTGTTTTTGTTTCCTTGGCTGAAAAAAGTCCTCAAAGAGAAACGTTTTGCTGATGAGGAAAAGGCTAAACAAAACATGGCAGAAGCTCAAAATCAACAAGTTCAAAAACTTTTGAGCAGCGGAAAAAGTGTCTTCATGGGTGTATTGCACAAATGGAGAGTACTTTGAAGGTGACTGAAGTTTAAACGTGTAAGAATAAATATATAATCTTTTATGAATAAATTCTGGATTTTTTGAGGGAGTTCCCCCTCATGTGTGTTGCTATTAATATTTAGTTCCAATATCTGGCTTGTGATTTTATTTTCTTACTGGACCTATTAAAGACCAAATTTTTTTAATTTTGATGGAGCCTAATTTATCATCTTTAAAAAAAATGTTTAGTACTTTTTGTAATCTGTTTAAGAAATGTTTGCCTATCACAAGGTCATAAAGATTTTCTCATATTTTCTTCTATTAATATAAGTTTTATCATTTTAGCTTTTTTTAGTTTAGGTCTATGATCCATTTTGTGTGTTTGATGTAAGGATTGATGTTCATCTTTTTTTCCTCAATACAATATTCAGTTCTAGAACCATTTGTTGAAGAGACTTTCTTTTTCCCATTGAATTTTCTAGACATGTTTATCAAAATTGATTGACTTTATATATGGGAGCCTGTTTTTGGACTCTTCGTTCTATTTAATTGATCTCTGTGTGTTCCTGTTTTAAAATGTAGGTTTTATTATTACTCAGGTATGGTGAGGCCAACCGATCCAGAGGTAACTGCCATTGAAAAGACAGTTTGTAACTCACAGTTCCCAAGAGGAAGGGGCATGCCACACTATGCAAGGCCATAGGGGCAAGCACCAGGGGTAGTCAGTCAGGAGAAGTGAGGACAAAACGAAAGCTGGGATGGCTCAGCGGGTTAAGTGCTCGCTTTGAAGCCCCAGGGACCGAGGATCGAATCCCGGCCCCAGCCCATGCAGACCTATATGCTGAACTGGGGTGTGCCCCCAGTTCAGTTCTTGCCAGGGCCTATGTGGGAGGCTCCCAGCCCAGTTCCTGCCGTGCACAGCCCCTTGCTCACCTGTGGAGTGAAACTATATGGAAAACTAATGTCAACTATGGAGACTGCTCTGGGCCCTCCCCCTTCTCTCTGTCTCTCTCTCTCTCTGTTTCTTTCTGTCAAAAATCAATAAAATAAATCTTAAAAAAAAAAGAAGTGAGGACAAAGCATGGGCAAGAATCCTAATCATGATGTTCATGGGGAAGAATGTGGCGGGGCAGAATAAGCAGGCTGGGAAGGTTTAGGATTGGCTAGTTTGAGTAATTTCAGTGGGGGAACCAGGATGCAGGGACTGTCCCTAGTTTCGGGTACCTGGCCCAAATGGGATAAGGGCATGGAGATAGTGGCTCAATATGTAAGAACTTGATAAAGGAAATAGTTGGTGGATTTGGGCTCTCCATTGGTTGGTTTGCATATGAAAGATGTGCTCACAGGGAAGTCATTTGCTATCTTTAGGAATTAACTAGCCCTGGAAGGGGTAGTCACTCCAGGATCAGCTAGGTATCAGATGCCCAAGAGTGAAACTATATGGAAAACTAATGCTGTCAACTATGGAGACTGCTGTGGGCCCTCCCCCTTCTCTCTGTCTCTCTCTGTGTCAAAAACACTAAAAATAAATCTTTTAAAGAAAGAATAGAGAAAATTAACAAAGAAACAAAAACTCATGGACACAGTCAATAGTTTACTGTTTACCAGAGGTTAAGGAGGGGAGGGGTGGGAAAGGAGGGATTGGGCATCAAATATATGGTGATGGAAGAACTGCCTCATAGTGTACTGTAGAATTGTACACATGGAAGCTATGTAATTTTTACCAACCAGTGTCACCCCAATAAATTTAACAATTAATTAAAAAATAAAAAAGAATATAGAAAATATAGTTAATATACAGTCCTTTTGGCAAACCTATACTTTATTACTGTAGCTTTTATAGTGAGTCTTGAAATCAGGTAGGATGAATTATCCAACTTTGCTTTTTTTAATTACTTTGGCTCTTCTAGGCCGTTTTTTCTGAAAAAGCCTGCTGAGATTTTTTTTTTTTTTTTCTGGAGTCGAGTTTACTCTGTAGATCAATTTTAGGAGAATTGACATCCAAACAGTATTGAGCCTTGTAATCCATGAACATGGATATTTCTGCATTTCTTTATATCTTTGATTTCTTTCACCAGTAATTTGTAGTTTTCAGTATAGAAGTCACATGCATTCTTTATTAAATTTATCCCTAAGTATTTTTTTGATACTATTGTAAATGCCATTTAAAATTTTTTAATATTTTTTCAGATTGTTCATTACTATTATAATATACACTGTGAGCAACTAATTTTTGTACATTGACTTTGTATCCTGAGGTATTCCTAAATCTGCCTATTAGTTTTCTTGTAGGTTCTTTGAGGTTTTTTGTGTAATATTCATTATCATGTTAGGGACACTTACTTTTTTCCTTTCCAATCTCTTGGTTTTTATTTCTTTTCCTTATTTCACTAAGACCTTCAGTTTGATGTTGAATAGAAGTGGTGAGTGTAGGCATGCTTGCCTTGTTCACAGTATTAGGGGCAAAAAATTCATACCAAGGATGCCAGGATAGCTCAGTGGTTGAACACTTACTTCATAATCATGAGGCCTGGGGTTCAGTTTCTGGTCCAGGCCCATTCAGAGCCATATGCTGAACTGCGGTGCAACTGGTAACCACTGGGATGGCTCAGTGGCAAATATTCTCACCTACCATGCAGGAGGCCCCCAGTTCAGTTCCCGCCCTGTGTGACCCCACATCTACCTGTGTGGAATGATACCATGTCACAACTAATGATGTACAACTATGGAGACTGCTCTGGGTCCTCTCCCATTTCCCCTCTCTCTCTTTCCTCTCAAACAATAAAAATAAATCTTTAAAAAATTTGTATCATTAAGTATGATGTTAGTTGTAGGGTTTTTGAAGCTGCCTTTTATTAGGTTATATAAGTTCCTTTCTAATCCTAGCTTGTTAAAGAGTGTTTTGTTTTTATTGATACATTTTTAAAAAAGATTTATTTATTGTTTTTGACAGAGAGAGAGATACAGAGTTAGAGACAGAGAGAAGGGGGAGGGCCCAGAATAGTCTCCATAGTTGCACATCATTGGTTTTTCCACATAGTTTCATTCCACAGGTGGGCAGGGCTGCACAGGGCAGGAACTGGGCTGGGGTCTCCCCTCAGTGAGAACTGAACTTGGGGAACTCCCCAGTTCAGCATGAGTCTGCACGGGCCGGGGCTGGGATTCGATCCTCGATCCCCGGGGCTGCAAAGTGAGTGCCTAACCCACTGAGCCATCCCGGCTTCCCCTTTATTGATAAATGTATTGGGGTGACATTGGTTAGTAAAAATTACATAGGTTTCAAGTGTATAATTCTCTAGTACTTTGTCTATGTATTGCATTATATGTTCACCACCCAGAGTCAGCTTTCTTCTCATCGCCATATATTTAGCTCCCCCTCTCTCCTCTCCCTCCCGACTCCCGACTTACCCACTGGTAACCACTAAACTATTGACTGTGTCTATGTAGTTTTCTTTCTTTGTTGCTTTCAGTTTTATATTCCACATATGAGTGAAGTCATATGGTTCTTAGCTTTTTATATCTGGCTTATTTGTCTTAGCATGGTGATCTCAAGTTCCATCCATGTTCTTGCAAATGGCAGTAATTCATCTTTTCTTGTAGTTGAGTAATATTCTATTGTGTAGATGTACCACAGCTTTTTTATCCAGTCATCTATCAAAAGGCATGGTTGTTTCCATGACTTGGCCACCACGAACAGTGCTGCGATGAACATTGGGGTACATATGTCTTTGCAGACTAAGGTTTTCAAATTTTTGGGGTAGATACCCAGGAGAGGGATTCCAAGCTCATATGGTAATTCTATTTTTAATTTCTTGAGGAATCTCCATACTGCCTTTCACAGTGGTTGTACCAATTTGCATTCCCACCAACAGTGTACAAGGGTTCTTTTTTTCTCCATAGCCTCTCCAACTCTTGTTGTTCCTTGTCTTGTTGATAATAGCCATTAAAGAGGGTTTTTTAAAATCATAGTTAAGTATTGAATTTTGTCAAATGCTTGCTCTTCATCTTATCAGAGTGATCATGAATTACTGCTTTTATTCTGTTAATATGTGAATTGATTGATTTTCAAGTGTTGAACTAACATCATTTTTCTGAGATAAATACTAGGTGATTGCTTCTATGTTATTACACAAGCAATCACCTAGTATTATATATTGTTGGATTTCATTTTTATACTTTGTTTAAAAATATTTGCATTTTTGGGGATACCACGATAGCTCAGCAGGTTGAGCGCTTGTCTTGTAACCACAAGGTCTGGGGACCGAATCCCGATCCTGGCCTGTGCAAAACCCATATGCCGAACTGTGGTACAACTGGTAACTGCTGGATGGATTTGGCTCAACAGAGAAGGTTCTCACTTCTCATGCAGGAAGCCTCCAGTTTGGCCCCTGCTCCATGTGGCCCCACATTCACCTCAAACAAATAAGAAATACATCTTTGAAAAAATATTTGCATTTTTTTTATCAGTGATATTGGTTGTAGTTTTCTTTTTTTGCATTGTCTTTGTCAAGTTTTGGTATTAGGGTTGTGCTTGGCCATGTAATATGAGTAGTGAATAATTTTTCTTCTCTATTTCCTAAAACAGTTCATGTAAGATTATTTCTTCTTATGCTATTTTATGGAATCCACTGGTGAAACTGTCTGGACCTGGAGTTTTCTTGATGAGAAAGTTTTAATTACAAATTCAACTTTTTTTTTTTTTTTTTTTTTATTGTTAAATTTGATGAGGTTACATTGGTTGGTAACAATTAGACAGTTTACAGATGTACAAGTCCACCTCACATCATTCATGCATCGTATTATGTGCCCATCACTCAGTATTAGTTCCCCTTCCATCACCTTATATCTAGTGCCCACTCCCAACTTTTTTAATAGACATAGGGTTCTTCAGATTTTGTTTCATCTTTTATCAGACACAAGTTACATTTTCAAGGAATTTGTACCTTTATGTTCTCTAATTATGTTGTCTAAGAATACACTGTATGATTTCAGCAAATGGTCTGTCTAGGGAAATGTACCATATGTGTCTGAAAAGAGTGTGTATTTGGGTCTTGATGGATATTGGGTTCTATATTTTAATTATTTTTAATTTTTATTTACTGTTTAAGAGGAGAGAGAGGGAGAGAGAAAGAGAGAAAAGGGAGGAGAGCTCAGAGCAGTCTTCATATTTCTACATCATTAGTTGTGACATGGTTTCATTCCACACAGGTGAATGTGGGGCCACATAGGGCAGGAACTGAACTGGGGGCCTTTCGCATGGGAGGCAAGGGTCCTTGCTGCCTTCCTAGTGGTTACCAGTTGTGCCACAATTCAACATATGGGTTTGTACGGGCCAGGGTCAGGAATTGAACCCCAGACCTTGCTGTTGGAAGGCAGGCGCTCACCTGCTGAGCTATCCCAGCATCCCAGGTGTTGTGTTCTTTAATAATATATGAATCAAGTTGGTTGCATGTTGTTGAAATCTATTGCTTTACTGAATTGTATTCTACTTGTTAAATCAGTTATTTATTTTGGGGGGTAAAAACTGACAAGGAGATATTAGTTTATGGATATGCAAAGGATCTAGAATATTCAGCACAATCTTGATAAAGAAATGTATGAAAGATTCATACTACAGGGGATGCCTGGATGGCTCAGTGGGTTAAGTGCTCACTTTGCAGCCCTGGGGACCAAGGATTGAATCATGGTCCTGGCCCATGTGGACCCATGTGCTGAACTGGGGTGTGCTTCCCATGCGGGAGGCCCCCAGTTTGGTTTTACCCCCACCCCCAAGTTAGGCCCCTGGCTCAAGGGGGTGTGCCTCCAATGTGGGAGCCCCCCAGCCCAGTTCCTGCCCTGTGCAGCCCCTGCCCACCTGTATGGAATGAAACCATGTGGAAAACTGATGACATGCAACTATGGAGACTGTTCTGGGCCCTCCTCCTTCTCTCTGTCTCTCTCTGTCTGTCAAATAAAATAAGTGAAATAAATATTTTTTTTAAAAAAAGGATTCATACTACATAAAGCTACAAATAATCCAGACAGTGTGGCATTGTTGTAAGGTTAGACAAATATATAACTGGAATGGGAGAAAGACCCCCAAATAGACCCATACATATATAAATAACAGAGGTTTCACAAAGGTCCAAATCTGCTTCAGTTGGGGAAATGAAAGTCTTTTTTGAACACATTATGCTGGAACAAATGCATATCAGTATTGGAGAAAACAACAACAACAACAACAACTTGATCCATACCTCACACTACATACAAAAATTAACTTGAGTTCTAGTATGACTGAATGGTTTCCATTGTACCAACCCATCTAACAGATAGAAAGTGTTAACTCTGGAAAATATACTTTAAAAACTACTTAAGACCCTGGAGAGTGACTAAAAGAACATTTTTCTGGGTCATCATATGTTGAGTAATTTTGGATTATATCCTGAATATTATCAATGTTATGTTATAGTAACTCTATTCTGTTACATTGTTCTGTGTTTTTGTCACAGTAGGCAGTTAACTAGGTTAGACTGAAACTGGAGATGCTATTTCACCTGCAGTGGATAGCAACTCAGATCTGTTCAGACTTCCTCTAACTTCTGACTCACTTCCAAAGTCTGCCTGCCTTTATTCACTATACCAGTGCATGTTTTGTTTTTCTAAAGATTATAGTTATTGTCAGCAGAAGGAGTTTTTAAAATTATTCTTATTAAATTTGTTGGAGTAACATTGGATAGTAAGTGTACAATTCTATAGTACATCATCTATGTGTTGCACTGTATGCTCACAATCCAGAGTCAGTTCTCTTTCCATCACCATATATTTGACCCCACTCCCTCCTCCTCAGAAGGAATTTTTTAAAGAACTTACTTTTCTACATTAGAAGTGGAACTGTTACAGTTGATTCTGTATATTGAACCTCAATTTGAGACCTTTCTAAATTCACTTATAAATTTTAGTGAGTTTTTAAAATTCTTTAAAATTTCTGCATCAATTATTATGTCATTTATAATTTCCTTTTTAGTCTTCATGTCTTTTATTTTTATTTTATTTTGTTCCCAATATGAGGGCAAAAGCTTTCAATCTGGGGAAGCCGGAATGGCTCAGCAAATTAAGTGCTCACTTTGCCAGCCCTGGGGACCGAGGATCGAATCCTGGCCCCAGCCCGTGCAGACCCATGTTCTGAGCTGGGTTTCCTTCCCATGCGGGAGGCCCCCAGCCCAGTTCCTGCCCTGTGCAGCCCTCACCCACCTGTGTGGAATGAAACCATGTCAAAAACTGATGTCATACAACTATGGAGACTGCTCTGGGCCCTCCCTCTTCTGTCTCTCTCTCTATGTCAAAAACAATAAAAATAATAAAAGAAAACAAGAAAACCGATGATGTACAGCTATGGAGACTGCTCTGGGTCCTCCCCTTTTCTCTGTCTCTGTCACTTTAAAAAACAATAAAATAAATCTTTAAAAATAATGAAAATTAACAATGCTAAAAGTTTGTTTAAAAAGATTAAGAAAATTGATAAATTTCCAA
Organism: Craseonycteris thonglongyai; assembly: GCA_004027555.1. Classification (NCBI taxonomy): domain Eukaryota; kingdom Metazoa; phylum Chordata; class Mammalia; order Chiroptera; family Craseonycteridae; genus Craseonycteris; species Craseonycteris thonglongyai. Next base: position 7,875 of record PVKE010036124.1, read on the forward strand.
CAGTACTAATCAAGAAAAAAAGAGAAAACATGGATTATTAATACCATAAATGAAAAAAGAAACATCATCACAAATTTTAAAGATGTTAAAAGGATATTATGACCAGCTTTATGTTAACACATTTGATAACTGAGATAAAATGAACACAATTCTAGAAAAACAAATTATAAGAAATATCACAAAAAGAAAGAAAAATCTTAACAAAGCTCCCAGCCCATATGGCATCGTTGGTAATTTTTTCCTGTCATTTAAAGAAGAAATAATATCAATACTGTTTAAGTTCTTTTGGAGAAAAACAAAGAACACTTCTCATATAATAGTAAATTGAACTATTTTAGAATGGAGAATTACTCCTTTTCAAAAGATATCATTAATAAAGTAAATAGATAAGCCACAACCTAGGGGGAGATATTTGCAATACATAGATTTGACAAATGACTTATACTCAGAATGTATAAAGAACTCTTAGAAGTCAAAAAGAAAAAGGCAGAAAACTCAGAAAAAGAAATGAGTAAAAGACATGAACAAGTACTTTAAAAAGAGAGTTATCCAAATGGTCATTATGTATATGAAAAGATGCTGATAAATCATTACTCATCAGGAAAATGTAACTTAAAATCACAATGAGACTTTTACACACATACATATACACACAAAATATTTGCTAAAATTCAAAAGACTGCTAATGCCATGTGTTTATGAGTATTTGGAACAAGTAGAATTCACAAACATACATGATAAGAAAGAAATTATTTCAACCACTTTGGGAAACTTCAGACAGTAGCTACTAACAATAAACAGTTACCCTGTGTCCCAGCAATGCCACACACAGACATTTAGGAGAAATGCACATATATGTCCACTAAAAGAAATATACAGGAATGTTCATATCAGCATTATTAACATAATTCCCCAAGACATGAAACATTCCAAATGTCCCTCAACTGGAAAATGGATAAATGTTGTACTATATTCTAACAATGTGATAACACATGGCAATGAAAAAGAAAGCTACTGATACACACAGGAACTTGAACCAATCTCAAATAATTTGTTGAGCAAATAGGCTAGGTATACAGATGAGTACTTGCCATAAGGTTCAATTTATGTAAAGTTCAAGGAAAAGCAAAACTAATCTATGGTGATAAATGATTGTTGCTTTATGGTCAGAAGGGTGGTTACCTCTGAGAGTCAGTTGCTGACTGGAACGGGCCAGAGGGGAACTTTCTGGGATAATTATAATGTTTTATATTTCCTTTTCTTTTTTTTTAAGATTTATTTTAATGCTTGACAGACAGAGAGAAGGGGTCAGGCAGAATAGTCTCCAAAGCCATACATCAGTAGCTTTGACATAGTTTCAGTCCACACAGGTGGATGTGGGGCTGCCAGGGGGGGAACCAAACCAGGGGCCTCCCACATGGGAAGCACGCCCCTGAGAACTGGGGACCTCCCACATGGGAAGCATGTCCTGGGCAGGAACCGAACTGGGGGCATTCTAGATGGGAAGCATGCCCCAGTTCAGCATATGGGTCCACACGGGCCGAGACTGGGACTTGATCCTCACGCTCCGGGGCTGCAAAGCTAGTGCTTAAGCCGCTGAGCCATCCCGGCTTCCCCTGTTTTATATTTTCATCTAGTGGTGGTTATAGGGTGTGTGTGTGTGTGTGTGTGTGTGTAAGAATTCATTGAGTTCTACAGTTAAGATCTGTACTATATAGAAATTATGTCAGTAAGAAAAGAATTTCTTATACATATCATCTTATGAGCCTATGAGATTATTTCTTGGGGATATTTATATAGGAATGGTATTGATCATTGAGGTATACATGCAGTACACAAGTATGCCCATATAACTACATCTATGCCAACACTTGGAATTATCCAGATTTCTAATTTTCTGGCCAGTTGAAGGGATATAAAGTGGTATTGTGTTGTCTTTTTTCTTTCCCTTTCTAATATGTGTTATCCATTTAGGTGTCCTTTTTTTGTGAATTATTTGTTCCTATTATTTTATCTTTTCTAACCACACAATTTTTTCCTATTCTTGATTCGTACCTAATTTTCTCAGTTCATTTTCCTTGGAGGCTTTCCCCTCACTGAGATGTCCTTGGCTATGGGAGTTGTTTGCTGTCTTCTAGATATATTTGTTTCTATAGTAATTAACTCAAAAGAGTCTTCCATTCTGAACACTTAAGCTTTTTATGTGTATTTGGATTACTTCCATATTGACACCACTAGTACCACATTTACCTTCATACTAGACAATTCCCATAGGATATTCTACTTTATTCATCCTTACTTAGTATGTGAGGAATTGGCATTATCATTGACCAAATCAGGAATTCTTCTATTCCAAATTTTGTCAGATTCTACTGTTTCTTGTTTCTTCCATCTTAGTTATCTTCTCTTAACTAATTACTCTGCAATTCCTCTGATTTTCTACCACCCCCCTTTTAAAACAATACTATTTAGATATTCTATCATCTTAATTCCTAGTAGCATCACCCAAAGCAGGTCTGTATCTTCTTATACTTGGATTATTTTGATCCTAATGAGATTTGCAGAGTTTGTTCTTGTTTTGAGTTCATCTTAAATGCTACTGATAGATTTTATTACCTGAGACATTGTATGTATCTTTGTCATTAGCTTTATGAAGTAAACTTGCAATTACTCCATCTTATGTAACACTTAACCAATAGTTCTTTTCTCAATGTCATCTACAATGTAGCCATGTATTGCCAATTAAACTTGTATCTGTACAGTTTTCTTAATTCATGTTTTCCTCAAATTTTGCCCTTGCCTTTAATATATTAAGCTTGCCTGTACATCTAGGTTCTTTATTATTTTGTGCTCTGCCTATCTAGGTAATGGACAAATTCAATTTGTTTCATTTCAGGTTATCATCTATTCCATGATGCATTTTTTTTTTTTATATATCTTTTTCACATTTATAGAGAGTAATTATCTTTTTATCTTCAGTGCATATTTATTTCTATTTTACTTTTGACAGATAGAGAGAGACAGAGACAGAGACAGCTAGAGAACCGAACTGTGGGAACTCCCCAGTTCAGCACGTGGGTCCTGCCTGGGCCGGAGCCGGGATTCGATCCTCGGTCCTCATGGCCTCAAAGCGAGCGCTCAACCCGCTGAGCCGTCCCGGCTTTCCCCCCATGATGCATTTTTAAATGGCACAAAAGAAAATGCTAAGCAGGGTAAATGGAGGAAGAGGACATAAGCATGTCCTTTGATTTGAGAATAAACTAGACATTTTTGATGCATTTTTGTGAGTGGGAAATAGAGTGCAAGTTTGCATGCACAATTCTTTTTTCTGTACTGATGATTCTTCCTTTTTGTACTATTTATTGAATCTGTGGGCTCAGGAAAGGTGTAGAGCTTTCTATTGCAGGAACAGATTTTTTATAATGAATATTGGTGCTAGCGATCTATATATTGTCCAATACAGCAGGGGATTAGAAGTTAAGTTTTATTTATGTTATACATTATATATGAGGTCTGACAATTAAGTTTGTGAACTCATCCTGAAAAAGTGCTGCATACCTCATTGCTGAATATCACTATGGTCACCTTCAAAGTACACCCCTTGGGAAGCTATGCACTGATGCCAGCACCTAGTCCACTATTCAAAGCAGTTTTGGAATGGAACTGTTTTGCTGGAGTGACTTTCAGAGCCATCATTGTATTACCCGTGATGTCCTGAATGTCATCAAAATGTCTTCCTTCCAATATTTCCTTTATATTTGGATAAAGAAAAAAGTCATTGGGGGCCAGATCAGGTGAGGAGGGAGGGTGGTGTTCCAACATGGTTATTTGTTTACTGGCTAAAAGCTTCCTCACAGACATTACTGTGTGAGCTGGTGCATTGCTGTGATGCAAGAGCCATGAGTTGTTGGCGAAAAGTTCAGGTAATTTTCATCTAACTTTTTCATGCAGCCTTTTCAGCTCTTTCAAACCATCAACTGGGCTGACTGTCCAGTTGATACAAATTCATAATGAACAATCTCTCAGATATCAAAAAAGGTTCACAACATCATTTTGGCTCTTAATTTGAACTGATGGAACTTTTTTGGTCATGGAGTACTGGCTGATTTCCATTGTGCACTTGGATGCTTTGTTTCAGGATCTTATTGGTACACCCATGTTTCATCATCAGTGATAACACGGCCCAAAACATTGTTTTGCCACTCCAAAAGGTCTTGGCAAACTTCAACTCTCCTTTGCTTTTGTTCATCAGTGAGCCCTATTGGAACCATTTTTACACACACCTTTCTCATGCCAAGATTTTCAGTTAAGATTTTCCTAAGTGTTTCTTTATCAATGTTTATTTGGTCTGCTATGCTTTCACAGTCAACCAATGATTTTGTTGTACAATTCAATGAATTTTTGCAATGTTTTCATCATTTCTGCTTGTTACTGGCTGCCCTGACCTCTCTTCATCAGTGACACATTCTCTCCCCTCAGAAAAATCTTTAACCCACTTGTACACTGCTGTTTTCTTCATGGCATTATCCCCATAACTTGGACTAACAGATCCCTGCTTTCACTTCCACTCTTGCCAAGTTTAACAAGAAATTTAATGTTTATTCATTGATTTAATTCAAGCTCCAACATTCTCATGATGGCACACAAAACCACACAACAATTATAATGAATGCCACTCAGCAAGACACCGCCAATCGTTAACACAAACACAGCTGTGAGACATGATATACCAAGGTTATGAAACCTTACCAAGTTGTTTGTACAGTGCTGCCAACATAAGTGCACAGTGGCAAGTTTGTGAACTTAATTGTCCGACCTTGTATATGTTAAATAAAGTGAAAAGTGGAACCACTTCTAAAACCATGCTTAAGAATCCAGTGTTTAATGTCTCCAGAATAAATTAAAGCCAAATGTGTGAGAATAAAAGTGTAACTTAAGAATGCTAGGTGGAACACCAAAATAAAAATAATAATGGTAATAACAATAATAATAAAGCAATTTAATATCACAGGCCATTGGGAAACCTCATAGCTCATGTTTATTCAGGAATTCAGGATCCTTTCATTACATAATTGCACCATCTCTTTGGGTTTTGGTGGTATCTGCATGTATGAATCTGTGTTGCTGCCAAGTCCAGATTTCAGTAAGTAAGAATGTAGAAAAGGGTGCAGAGAAAATATGCCTACTGTCTCAGTGTTCTCATTTGAAATTAGCACCCATCATTTTTTCCTGCATCTTGTTGATGACAACATTGTCACATGGCTATACCAGTGTTCAAAGGAGGCTGAGAAATGTTATATGACTGGGAAGCTATTTGTCTGGTTACTACTCTATTAATTCAAAAAGTGGTGAAATAGATTCCTGTGGACAGCTGTCAGTTTCCACAGATGGTTTTTCCTTTATTGATTTTATACTTATTATATGTATATATAATATATAAAAATAATTTTCAGCCTAAGAAAACAATTGTACCTGATAGAAAGTTGGAATATAGACATCCATTTATTGTTTGTATAGGTCAAGATGGCTATGACACCATTTTTCACATAGGCATAATAAATTATTTATGTGTGTGTGTGTTGTTATAGTTATTGGGGTGACATCGGTCAGTAAAAATTACATAGGTTACAGGTGTACAATTCTATAGGACTTCATCTATGTGTTACAATATGTGTTTACCACCCAGACTCAGCTTTCTTTCCATCACCATATATTTTTTTTCCATTTTTTGAGATATAATTGACATACGGCACTGTATAACTTTAAGGTGTACCAAATAATGACTTGACTTACATACATTGTGAAATTATGACTACAATAAGTTTTGTTAACATCCATCTCACATAGATATAAAAAAGGAAAAGATATATTTTTTCCCTTGTGATGAAAATTTTTCGGATCTACCCTGTTAGCAAATTAAATTGTTTTTTGTGTGTGTGTGTGTGTGTTTTTTTTTTGATCAGGTGAATTTGGTATTGTTGCTAATAAGAATCAGCAACATTAATGAGTATTTAGAATTGAAAATTACCGAGGACGTAGATTCAGAGTCACCACCTCCAAGTGTAGGCTTTCCATTGGGTATTTTCCCTTAAACCCTCATTTTTTAAATCTTCAGTCCATCCTACTTGCTAGTCAGGCCTCCTACCAAAATTGAGCTAGATTGATTATGTTGAACCCTAATCTCTAACAACTAATTAATGGCCATGTTTTAGGACAAATAATATATGTAATCACTTTGAACTTTACTTTCTTTAATACAAAAGATGGATGATATTAGAAAATACCTCATAAGGTTTTGGAAAGTATTCAATGAATTCATATGTATTTCTTTTAAAAGAGTTATTTTTATTGTTTTGTTTTTTTTAAAGGTTTATTTATTGTTTTTGACACAGAGAGAGATACATTCAGAGACAGAAAGAAAGGGGAGGGCCCAGAACAGTCTCCATAGTTGTACATCATCGGTTTTTCCACATAGTTTCATTCCACAGGTGGGCGGGGCTGCGCAGAGCAGGAACTGGGCCGGGGTCCTGCCCCGGTGAAAACTGAACGGGGGGCACTCCCCAGTTCAGCATATGGGTCCACATGGGCTGGGGCCGGGATTCGATCCTCGGTCCCCAGGGCTGCAAAGTGAGCGCCTAACCCACTGAGCCATCCCGGCTTCCCCAATTTTTATTGTTTTTGATAGAGAGGAACAGAGAGAATGGGGAGGACCCAGCCAGTCTCCATAGTTGCATGTCATTAGTTTTCTACATAGTTTCATTCCACAGGTGGGTATGAGGCTGTGCAGGGCAGGAACCAGTTGGGGGCCTCTTGCCTGGGGCAAGAGCTGAACTGGGGGGCTCCCACATAGGAGGCTTGCCCCAGTGAGAACCAAAGTGGGGGCACATCCACACGAGCTGGGGCTGGGATTCGGTCCTCAGACCCTGGGGCTGCAAGATGAGTGCTCAACCCGCTGAGCCATCCTGGTGTCCCCCATTTGTGTTTCTTAGAATAGTGCCTAGAATGTCATAAACGTCATGCAAGAGCTTGGTACAGTGCTATACATATATTTCCTGTCATCATTGTCAGCATCACCATCATCAAATTTGCTGACTTTCCTGTGTTTAATTTAGATTAATTTGTGTGTATCTTTTTATGTTTTGCTATCTATTCTTTGTGTCAATTTTACTTCTTTTTCCCCCCTCTTTTTAGATGGGAAGTTTGGGATTAAGATCTCACAAAGAAGAATTTCTGGGAAAGTTTCATTTCATAGTGAAATGGATATTGAAGACACAAGAGATGATTCATTTTATTCCATTTTAGAAGAACTGTGGCAAGATGCTGAACCGATAAAAAGATATCAGGAAAAACACCACAAACCATTGAGTCATGCTGCATTCACCAATAAGAAAATATTGAGTACAGAGTGGGATTATGAATATAAAGACAATAGAAAATTTGTTCAACCACGCCCAAATTATATTATTTCTTCACAGAAAAGACCCCATAAGTGTGATTCATTTGGAAAGAGTTTTAAGCATAATTTAGACTTACATATTCATAGTAAAAACAATGCAACAAAGAACTTTGATAAAATTATTGGACGTGGTCAAGTTTTCACCCAGAGTTTTTATACTAACCATGAAAACATGCATACAGGATTGAAATTTAGTGAAAATAACCAGTGTGGAAAAGTCCTCAGCCTCAAACAAGCACTCAGTCACAATATAAAATTTCCTGTTGGCAAGAAAGCAAATATGTGTACTGAATTTGGAAAGATCTCCACTGAGAAGTCACATCACTTTGCATCTCAAAGAATTCATACTATGGAAAAACCTTATGAAGTTAGCAAATGTGTAAATATTTTTACACAGAAGCCACTACTTGGTATATACCTGAGAGTTCATAGAGATGAAAAACTATATATATGTACTGAATGTGGGAAGGCATTTATCCAGAATTCAGAATTAATTACGCATGCAAAAACTCATACTAGAGAAAAACCCTATAAATGCAGTGAATGTGGGAAATCATTTTTCCAAGTGTCATCTCTACTTAGGCACCAGACAACTCATACTGGAGAAAAACTCTATGAATGCAGTGAATGTGGGAAAGGCTTCTCCCTGAACTCAGCCCTCAATGTACATCAGAAAATCCATACTGGAGAGAGACACCACAAATGCAGTGAGTGTGGGAAAGCCTTTACCCAAAAATCAACACTCAGGATGCATCAAAGAATTCATACAGGAGAGAGATCCTATATATGTACTCAATGTGGACAAGCCTTTATCCAGAAGGCACACCTGATTGCACATCAAAGAATTCATACTGGAGAGAAGCCTTATGAATGCAGTGAATGTGGGAAATCTTTCCCTTCTAAGTCACAACTCCAGATGCATAACCGAATTCACACAGGAGAAAAACCCTATATATGCACTGAATGTGGGAAGGCCTTCACTAACAGGTCAAATCTCAACACCCATCAGAAATCTCATACTGGAGAGAAGTCTTATATATGTGCTGAATGTGGGAAAGCCTTCACTGACAGGTCTAATTTCAATAAGCACCAGACAATTCATACTGGAGAGAAACCCTTTGTTTGTGCTGATTGTGGGAGGGCCTTTATCCAGAAGTCAGAGTTAATTACACATCAGAGAATTCATACTATAGAGAAGCCTTATAAATGTCCTG
>PVKE010036125.1:0-16544 GCA_004027555.1 Craseonycteris thonglongyai
CCAGCTTTTCTCTGACTGCCATTTGCCTGGAGTATTGTTTTCCATCCTTTTACCCTGAGTCTATGTTTGTCCCTGTGGCTGAGGTGTGTCTCTTGTAGGCAGCATATGGTTGGATTTTGTTTTTTAATCCAGTCTGCTACCCTGTGCCTCTTTATTGGTGAATTCAGTCCATTTACATTCAGGGTGAAGATTGATATATGAGGATATCCTGTATCCATTTCTTCTTTCCTTTTTACTTTTTTGTTGTCCCAACTTTTCTCCATTTATTTTGATTTCTGGATTCAGGTTGAATAGCCTCCTTCAATATTTCTTGGAGTGCCGGTTTTGAGCTGGAGAATTCCCTCAGCTTCTGTATATCTGAAAAGGCCTTAATTCCGCCTTCATATCTAAAGGTTAATTTTGCTGGATAGTTGATTCTTGGCTGGAAATTTCTCTCTTTTAATATTTTGAAGATTGGGCTCCACTCCCTCCTGGCTTGCAGAGTTTCTGCTGAGAAGTCTGGTGACAGCCTGATAGGTTTTCCTTTGAAAGTTATATTTTGTTTTTCCCTGCCAGCCTTGAGGGTTTTTTGTCTTTGTTTTTTTTCATCTTCAGAACAATGTGCCTTGGAGAAGATCTGCTAGGGTCTAGGTAACTAGGGCTCCTGTTTTCCTCTTGAATTTGGGATTCTATTTCTTTCCATAGGTTAGGAAAATTCTCATCCACTATTTGTTTTAGTAGACTCTGAGAAGATTTCATCTCACTTCCTTCTGGTACCCCTATTATTCTAATATTGTTCTTTCTGATGGAGTCAGAAAGTTTTTGTAGGGCTCTTACGTTTCTTTTGATTCTCATTTCCCTTTCTTCTTCCCTCTGTGAAATTTCCATGTTTCTATCTTCGATCTCACTAATTCTTTCCTCTAGCTGGTCAGCCCTGTTTCCTATGCTGGTCAATTGTTTTTTCAGCTCTTCCATGATGCCTTTCATTTCGAGGAGTTCCTTTTGTTTCTGCTCTAACTTCTCAATTTTCTTGGTAAAGTACTCATTTTGCTCAGAAAATTTCTTGTTGAGGTCATTTAACTGTGTCTTTGCCAGCATTGAGTGAGCTCTCTGAGTGCCTTGAGTATTCCAGTCCTAAATTCTGTTTCACTTAGATTTGATTCCAAGTGTGCCAGCTCCTTTTCTAAAGAATGCCCCTGATCTTCTGGAGGGGCTTTGGATTCTGAGGTGTGCATTGTGTTTGATGTGGTTCTTTTTGCTTTAAGGAAGAGTATGTTTTCCTTCTGGGTTGGGGTTGTATGCGTATCAGATGGGCTTCTTTTTATTTTTTCTCTTATGGGCTCAGTTGTGGGAGGAGGAGATTTTGAGAGAGGGTTGGGAGAAGCAGTCAGCTTCTGTCTTCGGATTTCTCTTCAGGTTGCTGTCTTAGTTGTTAGAAGACAGGGTAGTGAGGGTGTGAGCTGGGGGATGGGGGAGTGTGTGTAGGAGCTTGGGCAGGTCTGAGACATAATGGCAAATTCCTCTGTCTGCAGGGGGGCTGGTGGTTCAGTGCAGGCAGGGCACCGAAGCCCCAGTCTTTCAATCATCTGCTGGGCTGCTTTTTTAATCTCATCTGTGAGCCAGCCCACCGGGCAGCAGCTCGGCAGTGGTGCATGCGGGCGGGGCTTGGCAGAGGCTCGGCCGCAGCTCGGCTGGCGTCTCTGCAGGGTCTCAAAGACTGCCAGATTCGCTCTAAGCACATCTAATGCAGCTGAGAATGCTGCCTCCATGCCAACTCGAGCCGCTGCCCTCACTCCGAGAGCCCTGTCTTCAACAGGTGCTCCCTCACAGTCACTCTAGGATCTCAGCTGTGTCTCCTCTGTGAATCAGGGGTGCCGAGCTGCTGTGGGCTGGTGCCCTGCTGTCTCCCCACCTGCCCAGGAAGTGCAGCCACCCTGCTCCACAGTCCCTGTTCCACCTCATGCTCCATGATCTAATTAGGGCACTGCATGCCACCCCTTGAGTTCAGATGTTAAATTGTCCACAGTCTTGTGGGGCTTCCACTCTCCTTAGGTCTCGGCTTCCGGCTCGCCCTCGATCTAGCTCCACTTTGTCCATAGTCCCTCAATCCCCCTTTGTTTTTGCCAGCCCCAAGCCACGGTCCATGTCCCTGTCCCCAAACTGCTCCTTCCCCTTCCCTCTCCTGCTCCCCCCTTTTTCCTCTAAACTTTGGGTGTTGTTCTGCGTTGTGTGGTTCTCTCAGTTGAGGGTGCTTCTCAGGGTTTCCCCTTTGTTCATAAGTCCCTTCCCAGGTAGGTATCGGGATTCTCCTCTCATGCCGCCATCTTTTTTTTTTCTTTTCATACTTTCCTCTTGAGGTTGTCATTATAATTAAGAAAGGTATGTAAAATAGAGATCTTTCTATCTGGCAAGTGGTAACATGCTGGCACCTACTAATATTTTTAATACCTATGTTCTCCTATTCCCAAAGCTTCTGATTCAATGACTTACAGGTCCTGTGTAAAATAAGTTCTCCAGGAGACTCTGGTCATACTGAGGGTCATTTAGCTCACTGCTGCAACACACATCACTCCCAGGAGATGGAGAATCTGGAGGAGAGCCTAGCCCATCCCAGTAATGACCTTGGGATAATTCAGCACTGCAGAGATTAAAAAACAAAAACAAAACCAAAAAAACAGCAAAATGACTTTTTAAAGTTTCTGTTGAACTTTTTTTAGTGAAAACTTTCTAAAATTTTAACATAGAAAATACATTGAATAGAAGACTCACATTAAACAGAAGACAATGTGATATTTTCATATTATATTCCCCCTCCTCTGGGATGCCAACAGCTAATATTAAAAATATACACTGTTGACAATGATTATGTTCACATTCATTTAACAAACATTTTTCTGCGCCCCTATTATGTGCCAGACATGGTATTAGGTCCTGAATGATACAGAGATGGCTAAGCTAACTTGCTCTATTCTTGAGCTGCTTATGGTCTAGCAGGGAGGAGGAAAAAAAGGAAAGAATTAACTGTAATTCAATGAGTTAAATGTTATATGTTGCTTTGTGAAGAATGGCTAATTTATAAATATGCCTTTTTCCATTAAGCAAATATACAATGTGTATTTAGGGTTAATTAGTTGTATGTGGGACACAGAAATGAGTAAAACAGACATCCTAGTTACAGAGTTTATAAACTATTAATAATAAAGAAGATAAGCATACAAGTATGTGTATATTTCATTTGTTTTTGTCTCTCTTATACTAACTAGCGCTTAATATACATCTGTTAATATACATCTGAATATATTGAATTATTAATAAACACGTTATTAATAATGAAAGCAATATTTATTAAATACTTAATATGTGCCAGGTACTGTGAAGCATTTATTCTTTCAGCTTTGCTTCCCTTTCAAGTTGCTGCTATGTTTTTCCCCTTCTTTAATTTCTCAAGAAAATAGAACACAAGAACTACCTTCAAATTAGAACATGTTCCTACACTTCTTGGAACAAACAGATACTCAATAAATGTTCCTTTCCTCACCTTTTCTTAATCTATAAGCAGGGTTTCTCAATCTTAGCAGTACTGACATGTTGCGTCAGATAATTCTTTGTCATTGGGAGCTATCCTATACATTTTGGATCCCTGAACTCTACTCACCAGATGCCAGTAGCACTCCTCCACTTCTGGCAACCCCAAATGTCTCCAGACATTACCAAATGTCCCATGCAGTGGGGGTTGGGAGAGAACAGTCCCCAAGTTGAGAACCACTGCTCTATAGTAATACCTAAGGTCAGAATACTTTCTAACTGCCAAAACCCAAATAGCAACTTTCCAATTCATATGGCTTCTCTGCAGCTTCTGAGCATTACACCTTTTTGAGGCTCTATTTCTTGGTATTCTATACAACTCTCACTTGCTACTAAAGGTCCTGCTGCCCCTATCCTTAGTTGCTTGCTGTTATATTCCTCCTTGAACACCCTTAAAGTTAGCAATATCTCCACTATTCAGTATCTAATTTTCTACTTTTTACAGTTTTTTCAAATTAACACATCTTTGAATTTATTCTATTGTCTATGACACATTAAAAGAGCATGCTGGGGATGTTGGGATAGCTCAGCAGTTGAGTGCTTGCCTCATAATTGTGAGGTCTGGTTTGATTCCTGGCCGTGGTCTGTGCAAACACATATGCTGAACTGCGGCACAACTGGTAACCGCTGGGATGACCCTACAGTGAAGGTTCTTGCCCCCCATGTGGGAGGCCTCCAGTTGGGTTCCTGCCTGTGCAGCCCCACATCCACCTGTGTGGAATGAAACCATATTACAACTAATGATGTACAACTATGGAGACTGCTCTGGGCCCTCCCTCCTTCTCTCTCTCTCTTTCCTCAAACAATAAATCTTAAAACAAACAAAGAAACAAAAGTCTAGTTAGGTACTATGTAATTTTTTTTAATTAAAAAAAAATTTTTTTTTTTATTGTTTTTGACAGAGAGAGACAGAGACAGAGACAGAGAGAGAACTGGACTGGCGGAACTCCCCAGTTCAGCATATGGGTCCGCAAGGGTTGGGGCCGGGACTCGATCCTTGGTCCCCGGCACTGCAAAGTGAGAGCTTAACCCACTGAGCCATCCCGGCTTCCCTAGGTTTATTTTTAATAGTGACTCTCAAGCAACCAGAAACTACATTTATCCAGCATCTACCAATCTCCATGGGTGCTGGTTAACGGAGAGTCTATTGTATTATAAATGAATTTTCGTTTTCTGATACTTTGTTGTGGAACAGAAACAAACTGAGTTTTGTCTACTGATTTTGTATCCTGCAACTTTGCTTGTTTATTAGTTCTACTAGATTTTTGGTAGAGACTTTAGGGTTTTCTATACATAATACCATGTCATTTACAAATAGTGACCGTTTTACGTTTTTCCTTTGCAATTTGGATGCCTTTTTTTTCCCCCTTGCCTAAATGCTCTGGCTAGGACTCCCAGTACTATGTTATATAAATGGTGCGAGTGGGAATCTGTTTTGTTTCTGTTCATAAAGCAAGAGCTTTCGGCATTTTGTCACTGAGTATATTAGTTGTGGCTGGTTATATATGACTTTGTTGAGACACATTTCCCCATTATCCAGATTGTTGAGAGATTTTATCATACACAGGTGTTAAATTTTGTCAAGCTTTTTCAGGATCTATTGAAATTTTATGATTTTTATCCTTCATTTTGTTACTATGATTTATCACATTTATTGATTTGCAGATGTTGAATTATCCTTGCATCCCTGGAAAAAATTCCACTTGATCATATGTAATCCTCTTAATGTATTATTGATTTTAATATTTTGTTGAGAATTTTTGCATGTATGTGTATTTCTTGTGGGATATTGGCCTATCATCCTCTTTTCTTATAGTGTCTTTATATGGCCTTAATATCAGGCATCATGGTGAGTGCTCACATGACTGTTAAGAAATACTTCTTTGTTTGCTACATTCTTTTGAGTCCTGTGGACACAAGCTCTCAGGCTTTTAGAGCTAAGTGTTTTGGGAGCCCATCTCTCTAAAAGTTGGGGGAACTAGATGTGAGGTCCAAATTCTTTACTCAAGGAGAAGCTAGGAATTGGGGGTTCTCTTTTGTTTCATGGCACTGTTGTGGGGTAGAGTTTATGTTGAGAGTGTGTCTTAGCCTTTCCTACCCTTTTAAGTGGCATTTTCTCATTTGTCTGATATATAGAATTGCTCATTTACTTTCTGGATCTCTTTCAGAGAAAATGCTGTGTGTAGTTGTACATTTGGTGTAACCATGGGAAGAGGAGGGCTGAGAAGTCTCCTATATCACCATGTTGGAATTCTCTGGAATATATGATGTCATTCTAATTTCTGATACTGCACTTATGACTTTTTTGTTGTTATATTTTTCCCCTTTCTGGAAGTTTTTAAGATTGTTTCTTTATACTTAGTATTTTGAGGATTCATGATTATGTATCTTGCTGTGTCTTTTTCATTCACTGTACTAGCTTCTTAATGTTATGTTTTTTAAAAACTAGCTTTATTAGACATATTTCATATTACATACAATTAATTCACCATTTAAAGTGAGCAATTGAAATGTTTAGTACACTTACAAATATGAACAACCATAGCCAGTTAATTTTAGAACATTGTCATCACTTCAAAAGTCTTAATTCTGTACCCTTTAGCTATTACCACTTACTTCTATCCTATCACACTCAGCCTTAAGGAACCACTAATCTATTTTGTTTCCACAGATTGGCCTATTTTGTACATTTCTTATAAACAGACTCATAAAATATGTACTCTTTTGTGAGTGGCTTCTTTTATTTAAGTATGATATTTTCAACGTTCATCCATACTAAAGCACACTATCAGTCCTTTACTTCTTTTTATGGCCAAATAATACTCCAGTTTATGGATATACAACTTTTAAAAAATCCATTCATTAGCTGATGGCCATTTTTGACTATTATAAAAACAACGCTGTTATGGAAATTCCTGCACATGTTTTTGCATGAGCTTATGTTTTTACTTCCCTTGGGTATATTATACCTAAGAGATGAACTGCTGGGTCATATGGTAAGTCTATGTATAATAGTATGAGGAACTGAGAGATTATCTTGCTAAGTGGTTAAACCATTTTACAATGCTACCAGCAGTGCATGATGTTTTTTAATTCTCCACATCCTCACTAATGCGTATCATCTGACTCTGTGGTTCTAGCCAGCTTGGTGGGTATAAATTTCTTTATTTTTTAAAATTAATACATTTAACTTTATTTATCATTGTCATTTAAAGCTTGATTTTATAAAACACAAAAGGACATTTTTAGTTCTGTATTATTGAAATTTAAACAGAAGTATCGAGAGCTTTGTAAGTGTAAGTCATATAAATAAAAATAAAAGAGATTTTTTCAATATGAAAACTGCACAAATGAAATAAATGATAAAAGTATCTAATAGTGATATTGTTATTTATGAATTATGTTACTTTAAGACCTAAATAATGATTCTGAATATTCAGACTTTTGCTGTGTTTCATATTTAAACATCTCCTTACCTATATTCTAAGTCAAACTACTTGGCCAAAAAGTCTGATTTAGGAAGGGATTTCGCTTTATAGAAAAAATTTTTCCATCTACAGCTACCACCTTCAAAGGAACTGCCATGACAGTGCTGATGTAATCTGCTAGTTCTATTGTGAACAGTGTGCAAAAAATTTTGTCAACTGTATGGAAAGTCAAACAGGTTCCAAAAAAGGGACAATCATGAACAGTTAAGTTTCACCACCTAGAGTTGACTTGGCTTCAGAAAAAGAACATTGGAGAATTACATTATTGTTCTCATCTCATCTTCAATTACTGACAGAGATTTTGTAGGCCACCATGATATTTACTTTGTGGATTGTAGTAGTGAATAAACAAAGATGAACTTGCTCAGAATTAGTAATAAACTGTGGTTCCAACTCTTCCCATTTTTGAGGTACAAACAAATCTTTGTCTATATAAATCAGTAGATCAAATGAACAAGAAACCTCCAATATTAGCAGGAATGTCACTGTAGCTGTGATCTGTCTGATCACTAAACAGATTTCATCTTGGATAGCTTTCTGAGACTTTTCTCTGGGTGTACTGCCCTCTTTGGTAGTCTTGTCACACT
This sequence comes from Craseonycteris thonglongyai, assembly GCA_004027555.1. NCBI lineage: Eukaryota > Metazoa > Chordata > Mammalia > Chiroptera > Craseonycteridae > Craseonycteris > Craseonycteris thonglongyai. The sequence continues at coordinate 7,640 of PVKE010036125.1, forward strand.
CAGTATCAAATTGCCACCTTTCAAAAAAAGTTTACCATTTTCAATATTTGAGATGACCACCATCAGTTTCTGAACACTTATATAACCAATCTTTTATTAATAGTTGTTTCACCACATTATTTAGGCATTTCATGAATTCAGGGTTACTAGTTACAAGCAAATTGAGTCCATATTTCTGCATTTGAGTAAAAGCTTTAGATGGATATATGCCACGCTGCTACTAAATGCTGTTGATGCAAAATGAGAAGAATTCCACCATGATTTTGGTCCTCCTATGTAGGGTAATGCCTTGTTCCTGAGAGAGCTGCAGCACCATGGTCAGGCCCACAGTGTATGCCCACTTGTAGATGGTAACTGCAGGTCTCTGCAGCATCTCCTTGCCACTCTCATTATGGTTGTGATTTGCATTTCTCTGACAACTAGTGGTGTTGACATCTTTTCATGTGCCTATTAGCCATTTGACTATCTTCTTGGGAGAAATATCTATTTAGATCCTTTGCTCATATTTTTAATTGGCTTCTTTTATTTAGCATGGTATTTTCAAAGTTCATCCATACTAAAGCAAGTGATCAGTCCTTTATTTCTTTTTATGGCCTAATAATACTCCATTTTATGGATATATCACTTTTTAAAAATCCATTCATCAGCTGATAGATATTTTTGACTATTATAAAAATAATGTTGCAATGGAAATTATTAAATTGCATGAGTTCTTTATATATTCTAAGATTTAAGTCCTTTAGCCCCTCAAGCCCTTTCGACCTACACGTGTACAGACCCTATTTTCTCTCCCAGCAGCTTTTTGTGTACCATGTACAGACCCTATTTTCTCTCCCAGCAGCATTTTGACATTCAGCTTACATCCAATTGCATCATCCATCAAAATTTTGCGAATGTGGATGATATACTTTTTGAGATATCGCATTTAAATAAAGTCAGTGTCCACAACATGTATTTGAGACAAATTTAAATGCGGCCTGAGGAGTTAAGTCCCCAAATGTTAAGTCGGGGCTTGAGGGTTAAGTCCCCAAATGCTAAGTCAGGGCTTGAGGGGTTAACAGATATAAAATTTACAAATATTTACTCCCATTCTGTGGTCCTCTTTTCACCTTCATTTTTATTTATTTTTTTTAAAGATTTTATTGTTTTTGACAGAGACAGAGATAGAGACAGAGAGAAGGGGGAGAGCCTAGAGCAGTCTCCATAGTTCGGGGGTGGCAAACCTATGGCACGCGTGCCCAAAGTGGCACTCGGAGCAATTATTTCGGCACGCGGAGCTGTGAATACCATTTAAAAAAGTATTGTTTATGCTCTTATAGACATAAAAATAATCGATACCTCTATCTCACTCGATGGGTTGGCACGCGAGTCGAGCGAGTATACTCTTATTTCATAAACTTTGGCACTCAATCGCCAAAAGGTTCGCCACCCCTGCCATAGTTGTATGCCATCAGTTTTTGACATGGTTTCGTTCCACACAGGTTGGTGGGGGCTGTGCAGGGCAGGAACTGGGCTGGGGCCTCCTGCATGGGAGGCATGCCCTCTTGAGCCAGGGGTCAAACTGGGGAGCAAGAACCAAACTGGGGGCCTCCAGTTTGCAAAGTGAGAGCTTAATCCACTGAGCCATCCCGGCTTCCCCCCTTTTTATTTTTCAAAAGAGATTTTATTGTTTTGAGAGGAGAGGGAAGAAAAAATGGAGAGAGACAGAGAAGGAGGGAACACCCAGAGCCATCTCCATAGCTGCACATCACTATTTGTGACATGGTTTCATTCCACACAGATGATTGTGGGGCTGTGCAGGGTGGGAACCAAACTGGGGGCCTCCCACATGGGAGGTGAGAACCTTCACTATCATCCCGGCAGTTACTGTTGTGCTGCAGTTTAGCATGTAGGGTTTGCATGGGCCGGGGATGGGATTTGATCCCTGGACCTTGTGGTTGCAAGGCAAGTGCTCAACCTGCTGAGCTATCCCAACATCCTTCTTTTCACCTTCTTAATTCTATCCTATGAAGCACAAACATTGTTTATTTATTTATTAACTAATTAATTTATTTTTTAATTAACTTTTTTTTCTTTTAAAAGATTTATTTTATTGTTTGGACAGAGACAGAGAGAAAGGGAGTGCCCAGAACAGTCTCCATAGTTGTATGTCATCAGTTTTCGACAGTTTCATTCCACACAGGTGGGCACGGGGCATATGTGTCCACATGGGACAGGGCCAGGACTCGTCCTTGGACCCTGGGGCAGCGCTCAACCCACTGGGCCATTCCAGCTTCCTCCATTTTTTATTTTGATTAAGTCTACTTTATCTAATATTTTGGTTGCTTGTGTTTTTGTTGTCCTATCTAAGAATCTTCTCACAGCTATAAGGTCATAAAGATTTATCTGTATGTCTTCTTCTAAGAGTTTTATAGTTTTAGTTCTATTTAGCTATTTGAGTTAATTTTTGTACATGGTTTGAGGTAAGGGTCCAACTTCATTTTTGATGTGTGGCTAACTAGCTGTCCCAGTACCATTTGTTGAAAAGACTATTTGTTGAATGGTCTTGATACCCTTTTTGAATATCAGTCGACCACAGATGCGTTGCGTTCATTTTTAGACTATTCCATTGATTTATATGTCTGTTCTTATGCCAATACTAAACTGACCTGATTATTGTTGCTTTGCAGTAAGTTTAAAAACAGAAAAGTGTGAATTCTCCTACTTTTTTCTTTTTCAAGATTGTTTTGGCTATTCTGGGTCCCTTGCAATTTCATAGAAATCTTAGAATCAGCTTGTCTATTTCAATAGGAATGTAAGCTGGGATTCCAAAAGAAATGACATTGTATCATGATCATGGAATTCTCCCCCCTATTTTCTATTGATTCTAATTGTTTTTTAGTAGATTCTTTAGGATTTTCTACATACCAGATCATATCACCTGTGAACCAAGATAGTTTTAGTTCTTCCTTTCCAATTTGGAACCCTGTAATTTACTTTTTCCTGTCTAATTGCACAAGCCACAATAGGAGACAAACCCCCAAATTCCAACTTGTGTCTGTGTTCTTTTCATTATATCCTGCCAATATTGGTGTCGAAGATAGAGTTAGGAGATATGAATGGAAAGGTAGGCTGGTGATAATATTATAAGTGAGGCTATGAATAAAAGGCTAAAGATTGGGTTTTTATATAGTGGGTAATGAAAAATGATTTTTATTTAGTATGCCATAACTAAGCAAGGGAATGACTTGGTTTTTCAAAGTGCTAATTTATGAAGATAAATCTGTTAATGTACATAGTGAACTAGAGCAATAATTTGAAAGGAAAAAATCTAGTTAAGAGCTCTTACCTGCCCAATAGCAGCTGTATGGCTTTGGTATCAGCTTTTGTGTTATGTGTCCAAAATGTATTCTCATTTGAAGGCTGAAAGTGATCTTCAATGTGGTCTTTAAATTGATTTTTAGACAAGGCTTTGATTCTAAGGTGTAGAAAAATACTTTGAGTGGCTAACGTGGAGAAAAATCTAAATCAGAATTAATTAAGCTAAGAAATGGTTCAACAGGGAAAATTTAACATAATAGATGTAACTATTGTGAATATATATAAAACTTCACAATTTACAGAACTGACTCTGGATGGTGATCACACAATGCAATATACAGATGATGTATTATAGAAATGTATACTGAAACCTATATAATTTTACTAACTAATGTCACCCTAATAAATGTAATTAAAAAATTCACAATTTACAAAGCCCTTTCCTACATGAGAATCTCATTTCATTTTTGTAAGACAGAAGAGAGCATCTCCATTTTATACACAAGCATGCCAGTTCAAAGGGAGCAAAGGATTTAGCCATTTATGTACTTAGCAAGTGCTAGTGCTAGTTTTAGATTTTGAGTATCTTAACTTCTAGTTTAAGTTTCCTTTCCCACTACATTAAGAATTATTTGCTGAATACTTCCAAAATTATTTTGTCCATAACTTGACAAAGACAAATGTTAACAACTATTAAGAAATAAACTATTAAGGTTCTTGTTTATCTTGTAACTTACTGTGCTGATGTGTTAAGAAAGTCTTCTTTCATAGGAGGATTAACTTCATTCAACAGCATGCTAGTATCTGGGCTTGATTTCATTGCAGAAACCACCATGGCATTGCGAAGTTTATTGCCTTGTTCCAATAGAGCTGAGAAGGGCAAAAGTAGAGCACAGAAAATCTAAAATCCAACAGAAATCCAACAGAAATACTTGCAATATTTAGTACTTTGATTCTATCATATGACTTACCACAGTGTACTATAATGGATTACTTGTCTGCCTTGCCCACTAGCTTGAGAATTACTTGAGGTCATTCATTTTGAAACAAACATTTACTGAGCTTATACTATGTAGACTGTTTTAGATGTATTACAACAATAAATGGAGTCTTTATTCTGAAGAGACTGACTTCTTTGTAGGAGCCATTATATGCATGCATTGACTCTTCCAACTGCTGTTTGTACATACAAGTAATAAAGTTAAGCAATGTATACATATTATTTTTGTACCCACATACTTTATTGATTTCTCATCTGTAACAATTTTAATGCCATTATTATCCAAGAAACACTAACGACTACACAAGCTAAACTTTTAGGAGTCATACTGATATTCCAACTTCAAATTTTATGGATGAAGAAAAGAATGTCAAAAAAATTTCATGACTTGTCTAAGATCATACAGCAGAACAATAGAAAAGTCAGAATAAAGTCTTCGGACTTTCTAATAGGTAAAATTTATCCCATCCCCAAGTAATAACAAATATAGCAGATAACACTTAGTGAACCTTTACCATGTGTTGGGCACTACTCTTGGTATATTATATACATATATAAGTATTATATATGCACATACCAGGGGTACCAAAAAATGTATACACATTTTAAGACATATTATCTATGCATTAGTTTTTGAAGTTGAATTACAGTAGCAATATGTAGTATGACGTTTGCTCAAAATATGACATTAATCAAATGAATGCTAGCATCATTATGTGACAAGCATGACAAGCAAAGGAAATGGTGGAAGCATGGTTGTCATTCGAGGAGAACAAGACTATTTTGAAGTGGTATTTCAAATCCAGGAACGTTATGGAAGTACAATGAAAATGGAAGCTTGATTATGCAACAGAAGCTATAATACACCTAACAACTGTATGCATTCATAACAAATTTGAGATTTATGGTAAACTGAAATGGCATGCACAGTAATACAAGTGGACACTTGGTTCAAGCAGTAGTTCGCTGTAATCAGATGTGTCCAGACACTGATGGTAACCTCTTTGAGTACGTCTTGTAATTGCAGAAGTCAAACATGACTTGTATTTGGCTTTTGTTATTGATATATATTGAGTATGACAACTTTAATACAGTTTTTTCTTTAATAAAAATGTGTATAATTTTTTGGCATCCTCTGTATATATTATAAGGGCATATATGTATATGTATAATATATGTACTTATACATAATATACACATATATGTATATATTATTATGTGTGTGTGTGTATATGTGTGTGCGTGTATGTGTGTGTGTGTGTGTGTGTATATATATATATATATATTTATGCATATACATACATAAGGGTTGTCCGGAAAAAATCCAATCATTGTCAATATGACAAGAATGTTTACATGGCTGGATACGTTCCAGAGAGTCCTCATATAATCTCTCAATAATTCTCTGAAATAGGTACTACTATTTCCTTTATTTTCCAGATAGAAAAAAATTGAAGCATAGAGGATAAGCAATATGCCCAAGTTATATAGGCAGTAGTTATATAACCAGGACAACTCCACATCCTATGATTTTAACCACTATTCAATATGTGACACCACTTTAGTTCTTAGACTTCTTTTTAAAAGCTTAGGACTGAGAAATATCATAAAGATGGTAGTGTGAGAGAAGCTCTTAAAAATTTTCCTGGAAAGAACAACAAATTGAAAACCAATCCAATCAGAGAATCCCTAAGCAACACACAGCCTCAGCTGAGAGAGCCACTCATCACAAGAAAATACCTAAAGCCATAGAAAGGGAGGTGAATAAGAGAGAAGGAAAGAGAGCAGTGCAGAGACATTCTGCAGAGACATGCCATGAAACAGGACCTGCAGACCTACCCAGTGACCGACCTAGAAACCAGCAGAGAAGAGACTGAGGTAGAAGCGTGGAGCAAAGGTCAAGGTGCTGAATGACTCTGGGTGGGTTGGAGACCTAGAATGGACAAAAGCAGAGGTGCAGGCAGCCAAAATCCTGAGTGGACAGCAGAAGCAATGGCTGGCTATTTAATGTGATGCCACAATAGAAGCACAGGAAGAGCAGCCACAGTGTGGTGTGGGTGGTCAAAGTGTGGCAAAAGCGGCAGCCAGAGATTGGCACAGGTGACCATAGCATGGGTACTGCTACCAGAATGTGGGTCGGGCAGCTACAGCGTGGGGCCTGCAGAATGTAAGGCCAGCAACCAGAGTAGGAAGTGAGCAGTCAAAATGCACTCTGGTGGCTGGAGTGCCCACAGCAGGAATGCACTGGTGGCTGAAGCATGGGGTCACCCTTGATGAGGTAGGGCTCTAGCCAGTGTGCGTCCTTGAACACAGAATCTGGCTGCTTCCACTTGCTCCATCCCAAAGCTTGCCACTCCAGCACAGCCCAGTGTCTGCATTCAGTCATTTGCTGCCGGGAAGCCACCATTACTTAGTCATGCAAACAGACCTGCACCTTATCCAACAAACCACACCCTGTCCTTTCCTGCTGAAGCCATCAGAGAGATCGAGGAAAACTGTAAAGCAAAGATGTGGCAGCTTCTGACTGCAGTGGATCTTAGAGACATAGAATACCATCATCTACTGTATCTTCCCAACCAAAGTGACTGAGTCAAAGAAGCTTGCCTTCTAGGAAGTCTCCCACTGTGAGAAAACCAAATTACCAAGAGAAAATATTGTAAGATGTTGCAGTGACACCAGCTGGGAAGCAAAAGAAAGACCTCTTCATATTTACCAGAGGAAAAATTGTTATGACCAGGAAGAGAAACACTCCAACAGCAATGAGTACCCTAGTGAACAACAGTGATCAGAAAGAAAATAAAAACTCTCCAGAAAAGGAACTTGAAGATATGGAAATATATAATCTAGATGACACAGAATTCAAAACTGCAATCCTGAAAACAATCAAAGAGTTTAAAGAATACACAGAAGTAGCAAAGTGATCTCAGAAAGAAAATCTACCACCAAAACAAAGAAATTGAAACTATAAAAAAAGGAGCAAATAGAAATTCTGGAGATAAAGAACACACACACACACACACACACACACACACACACACACACACACGAGAAATGAAAGAGCTAGCATAGGAAGCAGAGCCAACAAGATGGAGGAAAAAATTACTGAAACTGAAAACGTAAAATTTGGAAATGTCACAGAAGGAAGAAGAGAGACTTAAGAGTTAAAAGGAATGAAAGATTGCTACAAGAACTATCTGACTCCATTAGAAAAATCAACCTAAGAATAATATTATTTAGGAGGGAGTAGAGTATGAGATGGGCACAGAGAATTTACTCAAATAGTACCGGTAGATGAGAACTTCCCAAATCTATGGCAAGAACTGGAACCTCAAATCCAAGAAGGAAAAAGGACCCCTGTCCACTTGAATCCTAGTAGACCTTCTCCAAGGCACAGTATACTGAAGATATCAAAGGTCAAAGACAAAGAAAGAATCCTCAAGGCATCCAGAAAAAAGAACACCATAACCTATAAACAAAAGCCCATCATCAGACTATCATCAGATTTCTCAATAGAAATTCGACAAGCCAGAAGCAAATGAAATCAAGTATGCAAAATATTAACGAAAAGAAGTTACCAAACAGACCCACGGACCAATGGAACAGAATTGAAAACCCAGAAATAAACCTACAAATTTATGGACAGATTATTTTTGATAAAGGATCAAAAAATATACAGTGGGGAAAAGAAAGCCTCTTCAGTAAATGGTGCTGGGGAAATTGGAAAACCACATGCAAAAGGCTGAAGGTGAACTGTGATCTCTCACCATGTACCAAAATTAACACAAAATGAATTAAAGACTCCAAATAAGAAAGAAAACAATAAATTGCATAGAAAAAAACATTGGCACTAAACTTATGGACCTGGGATTCAGGGAGGTCTTTATGAATCTGACCTCATTGGCAAGGGAAGTAAAAGCACAAATAAACAAATGGGACCTCATCAAGCTAAAAAGCTTCTGTGCTGCAAAGGAAACCATCAACAAAGCAAAGAGGCAACCAACCAACTGGGAGAAAACATTTGCAAACAATGCCTTTGATAAGGGACTAATATCAAAAATATACAAAGAACTTGTACAACTCAACAAGAAAAAAACAAGCAATCCAATTAAAAAATGGGCAGATGACCTTAACAGACACTTCTCTCGTGAAGACATACATATGGCCAACAGATATATGAAAAAATGCTCCACTTCACTAGTAATTAGGGAGATGCAAATAAAAATCACAATGAGATACCAACTCACACCTGTTAGAATGGCTATAATCAACAAGACAAGGGATAACAAGTGCTGGAGAGGCTGTGGACAAAAGGAACCCTCATACACTGCTGGTGGGAATGTAAACTGGTACAACCACTATGGAAGGCTGTATGGAGATTCCTCAAAAAATTACGAATGGAATTACCGTATGACCCAGCCATCCCTCTACTGGGCATCTACCCAAAAAACCTGAAAACCTTAATCTTTAAAGATGTTTGTACCCGCATGTTCATCGCAACACTGTTCACAGTGGCCAGAACATGGAAACAACCAAAATGCCCTTCGATAGATGACTGGATAAAGAAGATGTGGTACATTTACACAATGGAATACTACTCAGCGATAA
>PVKE010036126.1:0-16545 GCA_004027555.1 Craseonycteris thonglongyai
AGCTCCATTGCAACACCGACTTTTCAAGGCCCTGTTAGAAGATACTGAAGATAAAGAACACGATCTCATCCTGCATACTGAAGTACGTTGGCTCAGTAAAGGTAAAATTCTTACAAGATTTGTGAACTTAATTGAAGAAATAAAAACATTTATACATGATAAAAATGAAAATTATGATGAACTAACAGACTCTTGTTGGCTGGTGGATTTGGGTTTTCTTGCTGACACCATGGAAAAATTAGATTCTTTCAATTTGGAGTTGCAGAAAAAAGACAAAAATATAGCTGAAATGATAAGCTCTGTAAAAGCAAAATTGACTTTGTTGATATCACATCTGCATATCAAGTCTCTCGTGCACTTCCCATATATGAGGAAAATGCTAGGTAACAATGAATTAAATGTGTCATTATTTATTGAGACCCTGCAAGTGCTTCAAAAACAGTTTGAAGAGAGATTTCTGCAGTTTACAAGTATCGAGCCAATTGTCTCCTTCTGTATCAATCCTTTTACTTGACAAATAAATGTAATAGAACTAGCCACATGTATTGCAGACCTTGTTCAGGGAAAAGCAGAGAACTAGAGTTAGAAATTTTGAACCTTAAGAATGATATTTTGCTAAAATCCTTAATATCAGAGGACTTATGGAACATAGTCGACAAAGAAATGTTCCCATTTTTTAAAAAAGTGGCATATAAAATCAAATCGTTTTTCGGGTCAACGTATGTATGTGAATCTTTGTTTTCAAACATAAATTTAATAAAATCATGATATAGATCTCGACTTACCGATGAGCATCTTAATAATTGTTTGCTAACAGGGTTGTCATCATACTCTCCTAATTACGAGGCACTGGTCAATGAAATGCAACGCCAAAGATCACACTGACAGACTGGTTTTTTTTTATGTTTTCTTTTATGTTTTTTTTAATGATTTTATTATACGTGTGTTTTTTATTTACTTTGTATTACGTTTTGTATATATGTTTCTTTGTGTGTATATAATTTGTACAATAAATTTATTATTTTAAAATTATTTTTGTTTTATTATTTTTTATTCGTGTTCAATAATAAATATCCTTAGAAATAGCTGGTGCCCGCCGCCCTACCTATATTTTAGAATGCGCCCTAGGGTATAAAAAGGTTGGGAACCCCTGACCTAGAGAATTTCAAGGGTTTTAGAATCTCTCTTCGAGAAATAAAATGAAGACCAAATACATATTTCTTATTATAAATCACAAGATCATGGTCTATATGTAAGATTGTGTTTCCAAACCCTTTAAGTTCTACTTATGAGAAGTGAGAGATTAGGGCTGCAAACCGTGTTTATACCCAGTGAAGATAATGCGCTGGTCAGAAAATATTTACCTCTAAGAGAAAAAAGAACTCCATTGAGTTAGAAGGAGTAACAGCAACATCACCTGGGGCTGACTGGTTGGTATTCCAAGGGTGTCATGAACTTGAAGGGGTTCGAGGATTTGGGCTTATTGATTTCTCGTCTCACCTCCTCTCCCGTTTCCCATCTTCTCTAGTGCTTTTCCTCCCCTTCCCAGACCCCTGTCTTGATTTTTCTCTGTGTTTTCAACTCCAAGAGCTGAAGTTGGCTTCAGAAGGCCCCACGTGACCCTTATGAGTAGAGAAACAGAGGTCCTTTCTCCTAATGGATACATAAACTCCCACCACAGCTTGGTGATTCACCCTGCTTTGAGGTCAAAGTCGTCCCCTTTGAATATTCATTGTATTGCAGAGGATGAACACTCACCTATAAGGCACAAGAATAATACCCACATCCCAAAGCCATTGTGATGATTAAATGAGCTCCAAGCTATAAAACACGAGACACTAAATGTAACCTACAGGCAGCCGATCCAGGTATGACAGATATGACATTAGTTTTGGACCCACTAGACCTCTTTTTTCTTCATTAATTAGAGTGACCATCTGTCCTGGCTTGCCTGTGACTGACGGATTTCCCGGGACATGGACTATTAGTAATAAAGTTACCAATTTGGCCAAGATTTAGGAGTAGCCCTGAATGTGGGACTTTCAATACTAAAACTAGGAAAGTTCTGGGCAAACAGGATTGGTTGATGACCCCTCCAACTAATTTATAGCTCCTGGGTTTTTCTCTTTTGTTATGGATCATTTAATGCTCCATAAAGAAAAAAAAAATGATTTCCTTTTCTCTTGATATGAGAATAATGGTGAAATTTCCATTTAGGAGAGCACACTTCAGAATAAAACTTGTTTATAAAATCATTAAACCCTCAGGGATCTTTTCCATACATGCCTTTAAAGAATGCTTAGGAATCATATACACACATGTCTGAAATGATTTATCAATAATGCTGTCATCTATTTCTAGTTTTGACATTATATAGCTCAATACCAAATTAAAATCACAGGGGGGTCATAATAGCTGCATTCTTAGGATTACTTTTTAAGTCAAAGAAAACATTTACCAAAGGGAAATTTTAGACTATATTTTAGGCATCATATGTTCAGGGGCCTTAATGATTTCATGAAAATTAAATTCAGAATTAAAATGTTTTGAATGTTGTATCTGTTGCTGGAAAAATGTCACCAGCTGGACATATCACCAGCTGGAAGAGTGTTATAAAACTGCTAAGTTATAGCACTAAAGAAAAAGAGATAGGATAAGAGAGAAAGGGAGGGATAAGGGAGAGAGTGAGAGAGAGGAAGAATAAGGAAAAGAAAAGGAAGAGAGCAGAAAAAGACATGAGGGGGAAGGAAAGAAGTCTAGGAGAATTCTATTTAAGCAAAGGCATGTTAACAAGTCAAATTTCTCAAGTATTCATTAGATCTAAATATTGGAAACTGACTAAATGGGTCAGAATAAGGTAAAATGGCACTCAGGATTTCAATTCATAATTCTTATGAGTTTTCAATAATACTTATGAAAACAACTGATGGCCTTATCCCTGACTTCACTCCTGGAATGATGCTGCAATGCTTTGAGGTAGAGCAGCCACACTGTGACCATGAGGATGAGAGCCATGTTCTAAGGATGCTTAAACAGAAGTAACCTTGCTCCTGATGACACTGAGACATCTTTCTTCATAATAAACATAAACTCTGTCTTTCACTTCTGAACGTGAGGTCATAAGAAGCATAAGCCTTCGTCTCTCACTATCTGATAATCAGAAGGTTACAATATGTACATGCTATATGTATATTATGTATATATCAGAACTATAGAAAAGTATATGTTATATCATGTCTATATCATGATTACACCTACGTTCAGACGTTTCGTTGTCGAACAATAGATTATACAGGTCTGGGGTCCTAGAGAGAAGGGAAAACTATGAGTTGAGCCCTTGTTTTCTCCAGCCTCCATGGAACGAATATTCTAGATCATGGATACAGAGAGAGGGAACCTAGAAAACCTTCAGTGACCTGACTGATGTGAGGTGATGGAGATCAACAAATATTTGGGGAAGCTGATGAGCCTGGAGACTCTAAGAAGCAGTATTGGGAAGAAGGGAATTGAACTATTGATGAAAAGGTACAAAGTTTCAGTTATGTAGATCTGATGCACAGCATGGTGACTATAGTTAATAATACTGTATAGTGTACATGAACTTTGTTAAGGGAGATCTTCAGTGTTCTTACCACACATGCACACAAAAAGGTAACTATGTGAAGTTATGGAGATGTAAATGACCTTAACTGTAGTCATCACTTCACAATGTATATGGCTATCAAAACATTACATTGTATGCCTTAAATATGTAATTTTTATAAAGATAATAAAAAATAAATATATTTAGATATCAGGAGCGGAAGTCTATTCTATTCTAAAACTGATTTTCCCCCAAAATTAAGTTGCTGTAAGTTTGTGGTAAAATGTTTTCTTCCTATTAAAAAAACAAGGAAAAGGAGGAAGTTATGATGAAAAAGAATGGCTCATATCCATGTAGGGGTCTCATTGCATCTTTGCTGAGCATGAGGCCACATAAATATAGAGAAGGAAAAAAAAAAAAGCTGGGCAAAGAATAGGGGAATTGTAAGCAAAACAATTCCCAATGAGCATCCAGTGTGAGGAGATATTCAAGCTTTAAATATAGAAGAGTCTTTGATGATTATCTGGAGGAATTCAGTGAAGACGCTAGAAGAGTTATAACTTAGTAATAAATGGTGGAATATCTCTGAAGTTAGGATTTTCCAATACCTGCCCCAGGAAAACTGGACCCTAAAATAAGTCTCCACAAATTTCAAAGGATTTGAATGTACAAATTTGACAATATCATAAATGCAGCCCTGGTGGGATTTCTTTTTTCTTTCTTTTTTTGTAAAAATTGACAAGTTTATTCTAAAATTCATGTAGAAATGTTAAAGACCTAGAATTACCCAAAGAATTTTGGAAATGAAAATTGAACTGGAGGACATTCATTACTTAGACTTATTATTAAGCTCTAATAATTGAGGCAGTGAATAGAAATAAAAATAGAATAGAAACTGGCAAGAGGTTGAATGTATAGGTCAATGGAACCAAATAGAACATCCATAAATATAGTGTGTATCAACTGATCTTCAACAGATGTACTGAGGTAATTCACTGTGGGAAAGAATAATAGTTTTATTAACTGTTACTGGAACAATCAGATATCCATATAGAAAAGGGTAAACTTCACACGATATAAAAATTAAATAAAAGTGAATCATACAACAGAACCTAAATGTTAACATTATAAACTTTCTAAAAGAAAAGAGGATAATTTTTTTTTTTTTAGCTTTGATGTAGAGGAGGTTTCTTGGGACACAAAGAGCATGAACCATAAATGAAAAACAATGATAAATTAGATGTCATCAAAATTAAAATCTCCAGCTCTTTAATAGGCACTGCTAAGAAGAATGAAAAAGCAAGTCACAAGCTGAGAGAATATATTTGAAATATGTTTAAATACATTTGAATATATACAGTTGACCCTTGAACAACACAGATTTGAATTATATGGGTTCACTGATAAGTGGACTTTTTTCAATTGTACTCAATTGGCCTGCGTAGTTCAAACCCATGTTTTTCAGGGGTCAACAACATGGCTGGAAATTCACTTATGTGAAGGAAGGACAGTAATTATATGTAGATTTTTTACTGTGTGGGAGATCACTGCCCCTAACCCCCATGTTGTTTAAGGGTGTATTGTTCATATATATTTGTCATATTGAAAATGTTTGAACATATACATATGTATCTTTGCCAGATATATGTATATATAAAAATTCATTCCAAAGAAATGAAAATGTATATCCACATAAAGGCTTACATGTGAACATTCATAGCACCTTTACTTAAAGTCCCCTAACACTAGAAACAACCCAACGTTGCATCAACAGATGAATGGATAAGCAAATAAGGTATATCCATGCCATGGAATAGTATACAGCTATACAAATAAAATGAACTACAGACAAACACTGGAATAGTAAAACATTATGCCAACACAAAAGACTACAAATGAAATGAATCAATGTTTATGAAACTCTAAAAAATGCAAACACAATTTTTGCTGACAAAAGACAGATCAGTGGTTTCCTGAAAATGAGGGGAAATTACTGAGAAGGGTCACAATTGGACTTACTGTGGTTATGGAAATATCTAGAGATATTAATTATGTTATTAGTTCATAAATGTATACAAGGGTTGTCTGGAAAGTATCCAACTATGTAATATGGACAAATGAGACATTTATGGCTGGATTTTTTTTCTAGACAGTCCTCGTATATTTATCAAAACTCCTGTGTATATTTTATGTATATAAATCCTATCTCAAAGTGATTAAAAATAATATGGAGAATGATGACCTAGCTGCAAGCTTGTTTATCAGAATATGAAATAAGATAATATTTGATCTCATCATTTATAGTAAACATACCTACACACACAGAGTTAAGAGTAAAAGGAAAGAATCTAGAATGAAATATTTAAAATTACTTTGATAGGTGGCAGGATTTGGGCTATTTTATTCCCAGTTAAAATTTTCTTATTTCTCTGTTTTCTACAATAAATGAGGTTGGTTTCATCATCCAAAATGATAGTAGAATTGCTTTATTTTCCTAAACACAATTATGTCAGAACATCTCACGGTTGGTTCTATCTTTAAGTTCCTGGTTGTACCCAGTTTAGGATGACCCTCAGCACCAGTTAAAAGGCTCCCCCCATTTCTGTTATGTGTGGTGGTATTTTCTCCTCAGACTCAGTCATCAATAGTTTCTAGTGTTACGTGTCACCTCCCCTGGATATAGCCTTTCACTGCAGTACATTGGTGTCCTCAGGACACAGATTGCTGGGAACTTCCCTGGAGTTCCTGATTCCAGAAGGTATAGTACAAAGCAAGTCCAAATACAAGGGCTAACAATGAAGTTCAGAAACTTGCCACTGTGCGCGCACGTTGGCAGCATTGTACAAACAAATTGGTAAGGTTCCATGACCTTGGCATATCAGTGTCTCACAGCTATGTTCGTGTCAACAGGTGGAGGCATCTTGCTGAATGCGTTCATTATTGTTGCATGTTTTTGAGTGCTGTCATGAGAATGTTGGAGCTTGAATTAGAGCAATAAACAAACATTACATTTCTTGTTCAACTTGGCAAGAGTGGAAGTGAAATCAGGGACATGTGAGTCTAGGTTTATGGGGAAACAGCAATGTACAAATGGATTCAATTTTTGGCTGAGGGGAAAGAAACATCACTGATAAAGAGAGTTCACGGCAGACAGTAACAAGTAGAACTGATGACAACATCCAAGAATTCATCAAATTATGCGTTGGAATCATTGGCTGACTGGGAGGAGCATAACAGACCAAGTCAACATCGATAGAGAAACAGAAAAATCTTAACTGAAAATCTTAGCATGAGAAAGTTATGTGCAAAGATGGTCCCACATTAGCTTACCGATAAACAAAAGCAAAGGAGAGTCAAAGCTTGCCAAGACCTTTTGGAGAGGCAAGATGATGTTCTGCACTGTGTTATCACTGATAATGAAACAATGGTGTACCAATACAACCCTGAAACAAAGCATCCAAGTGCACAACGGAAGTCAGACAATTCTCCTTGACCAAAAAAGTTCTGTCAGTCCAAATCAAGAGTTAAAACACTTAACTTTTTTCGATATCAGAAGGATTGTTCATTATGAATTTGTATCATCTGGACAAATGATAAACCAAGTTGACTATTTGGAAGTGCTGAAAAGGCTGCACAAAAAAAGGTAGACAAAATGACCTAAACTTCACCAACAACTCATGGTTCTTGCATCACAAAAATGCGCCAGCTTACACAGCACTGTCTGTGAGGGAGTTTTTAGCCAGTCAACAAATAACTGTGTTGGAACATCCTCCCTACTCACTTGATCTGGTTCCCAATGACTTTTTTCTTTACTGGAAATATTGAAAGAAGGGCATGTTGATGACATTCAGGACACCAGTGGTAATATGACAATGGCTCTGATGGACATGCCAGAAAAAAAGTTCCAAAATGGCTTTGAAGGGTGATCTAGGCACTGGTATCAGTGCATAGCTTCTCAGGGGAAGAACTTTAAAGATGACTGTAGGGGAAGCTGGGATGGCTCAGTGGGTTAAGCATTCACTTTGCAGCGCCAGGGACCGGGGATCGAATCCCGTCCCCAGCCAGTGCGGACCCATATGCTGAACTGGGAGCTCCCCCAGTTCAGTTCTCTCTCCGTCTCTATCTCTGTATCTCTCTCTCTCTCTCTCTGTCAAAAATAAATAATAAAAATATATTTTTAAAATATATATTAAAGATGACTGTAGTGATATTCAGCAATGAGGGATGCAGCACTTTGTCTAGGATGTGTTCTCAAACTTAATTGTCAGACTTCTTACAGGTGAGTCACAAAGGAATCACAAATTATTGCCACACAGAAATAAATGCCAGTCATCGAGTTTCTATTGTGTTCCAAGGCATGAGCTATAGCTTTACCTAAGTTTTCGTCATTTGGTTCAGAAACACCCGTAATTAAAAAAATATCACTATCCTTATCATTATCTTCAACAAAAGAAGGAAAACTCACACAGCTATAAGTACACTGTACATGCAACCCTATGCTTGAAAAAAGTAGACTTAATTCTTAATCTATAGGAACTACATAAGCAATTTATAGTAATTAAGTAAAAAATTGGCTCCTTTTTTTTGAGAAATGTTCTTAGCTCATTATCTTTTTAGTATTTATTTTTCTCATTCTGTAGGAGTCACTTCATTAATAGCACTTTGGACTAAGCTTTAAATACTAGAATAGTAAGTATAACTCTATTATCTCCAGTTTCCTAAGTATTTTTCAATCTTGAGTTCTCCAATACCCGACACAACACTGGGCTAATGACAAGAGGTGATAAGTGTTAAGTGCTTGCAATGCCTAAGCACTGTTCTAAATGCTTCAAATATGTGGATTCACTTAATCTTCAAAACCACATTGTAGGGGAATTAAAATTACACTGTCTTTGTGCCCATTCTACATTTTGTTTCTTGATTTCTCATTCAGTTTGATGAGCCAACACCTTACTTCCTTGCCTGACCTTGCATTTAATATGTGGACCTCACAACACATTTTCTTTCCATTTTACCACTACAAGTCCTGAAAAAACAAACAAACAACAACAAAGAAAAAACAGGGTGGGAGGATTTACAGAAATATATATTTAATAAAAAAAATACAGTTTAGATAAAAAAAAATTAGGGGTAATTTTATAAAGCATAACACTCTATCTCTGAATGCTTTGAAATATGGAGAATAGGCTGAAGACGGAGTTTCCTAACATATCAGACAGGAAGTTGGAAATTATTTTATTTAAACACTGAAGGATGAAACTGAGGGAGTTGGGAATAAGTCCTTTCTGTCACCAGGATAGGTGAGGGCATCTGTCACCCACTATGACACCCTGAGTTTAGGAACGCTGGATTTTATTTTGGAATTCAACAGTTTGGTTTGGAATCAACTTGAATTAAACATTTTCACTTAAATTTCTTCCCCCCAGATTTGTTGAGGTATGATTGACAAATAAAAATGTTGTATGTTTAAGGAATATCTATCAGCTCACAGTTACCGTGTGTGTGTGGGGGGGGGGGTGGCGATAACCCTTTAGATCTACTCTCTCAGCAAATTTCAAGTCTACGATACCTTGTTAACTCTAGTCACCATGCTGTTCATTAGGTCTCCAGAATGTACTCATCTGAGAGTTTGTACCCTTCAACCACCGTCTCCCCACTCTCCTCAACCCCCAACCCCTGGCAACCACCATTCTCTTTTTTGTCGTTGTTGTTTTTTAAAGATTTATTTTATTGTTTTGAGAGAAGGTAGAGAAAGAGAGACAGATAGTGGGGGAGGCCCCAGAGCAAGCTCCACAGCTGTACATCATTAGTTTTTTGTTTGTTTGTTTGACATAGTTTCATTCCACACAGGTGGGTGTGGGGCTATACAGGGCAGGAGCTGAACTGGGGCCTCCTGCATGGGAGGGGAGGTGCTTCACTGCTGAGCCATCCCGGCGGTTAGCAGTTGCACCGCAGTTCAGCATATGGGGTTACTTACACAGGCTGGGGTCAGGAATCAAACCCTGGATCTCGTGATTGTGAGGCAAGCGCTCAAACCTCTGAGCTATCCTGGTATCCCCTGATATAAAATATTTGTCAGAAGAAAAGTCAAGTGCTTATGGGTGTATATATATATATATAAAAAAAAAGAAGGACATCGCTCTGTGACTGAGGGATCAGAGAATGTTTGAACATCTCCAGGAGAGAACGTCTGAAATGAGTCCTGAAACATGGGAATGAATCAGAAGAGGAGAAAGGATTATCAGGAAGAGGGAATCACAAGGACAGAGTCACAGAGTCAGAAGGAGCAGAGTGTGTGTATTTGGGGACCTGAAATTCCTTTAATCTGCCAGGGAGCAAAATTTGTGGCAAGAGATGAGGCTGAAGGGGGGGTGAGAGCCAGCTCACAAACAGCCCGTGTCCCTTCAGCATGAATACTTGGCTGTAGGACAGGAGGGCAGAACTAAGCCCCTCCCTGACCCTCCCGGGGGGCGCCGCTCATGTAGCGAGGCTGTGTATGCAGCCGGTATTTGAAAAGCTTTCTCTTCATGTTTCTTGATAAAGCAGGTTTTTGCAACATCACTCACTACATTAAAATGCTTTCTTAGCTTCAGGGGACTGAAAGCATTTTTATTATGTTCCAACATTATTTATCCTTCCTGTACACAAGAGTGAAAAGCAGAACTCCAAAGAAAAGAAATTCTTCTCATGCCTACAACACAGACATGGTCCATTTGTCTGCTATGGTGGAGGGAGAGGGTTGACAAAAAACGTGGGCGAGTCCTGGTGTTTGCCCCCCAGCCTCCCAGGATGTGTAGATGGTTAGAGGCCAGCTGTCAGCAACACACCCGCTACTCCAAATTGAGCCCTCCTTCTCGCCTGTGTCCTAAAGCCCCTTTCGACAGGACACATTCTAGAACCTGCCCTCCCCTAAGAGGCCACGTGCATCCAGGTCACATGGTCTGCAAGCTCATCCAAGGACGGCCTTTTATCAGGAAGAAAATCATCAGTGGGCATTAATTTGTTTTCAGAAAATCTACACCTTCTTGTTATTTCATAAGACATTCCTTTTTATGCAAGTCTCCAAATTGCCTTCTGACAGAAACTTAATCCAAATCAATTGAAGGGAAAATGACTTAAATCAGTGTTTTTCAGACAACTCAGGGGCTGTGCCTATGTGGTTTGGGGAGGGTTCTAAGTATGTTGCAGGGACGGTTATTAACACTCCATAGGTGAAAGTGACTGTTGTTGATCACTCAGAATTTTCTAGTCACACCAGAATCTGATCAGATGGATTTTTCCACTATTGTGAGACAACTGTATGCATCTCCTGCTTGTGCCAACTGTATGCATCTGCTACAGCTAGAAGTGGCTGAGCAGTAAATTCCTTCCATCTGGTCCCTAACTTCCAGGACACCCTGGGTCTTGTCTGTCCCAAAGTGATGGCTCACTGGCTCAGCTGTATGTCTCCCAGCTCTTTCTGCTCTTTCACAAGGACCGTGGCAAGTTCAGTAGGTTTCTCTTGAGTTTTCTGCCTTGTCTACTGTCCTGATGACAAATTAAGCCATCACAACAACCTCTGTGTGAGACCTGATGCCTCCTTGAATGTCACCAAGGAGATAACACACCGGTGCCCAAGGGCCTTGGATCCCTGCCCTTATCTGGGAGGTTTTCCTTCCACCAGTGGTTTTGTTGACCTAAGGAAGTAAACAAAATGCAGGGCCCCTTCTGGGAGACTTATAGCTGCCTCTCCTAATTTGATTCACTTCCTCATTTTTTTACTGTCTTAGCTGCTGAGAAATAACCTTTTCCTCAGTTCTTAGCACATTATCATGTGTACCTAAAGTTTTTATTTCTTCCTCCATCCATGCATCCATGTATCCATGCATCTCTCCATCCACCCACCCATCTATCCATCCATCCATCCATCCATCCATCCATCCATCCATCCATCCATCCATCCACCCACCCATCCATCCATCCATCCATCCATCCATCCATCCATCCATCCATCCATCCATCCATCCATCTACCCATCCATCCATCCATCCATCTATCCATAATCCACTCCCATTCTTTCATCATGAGCAACCATCAAAGGTGATGACTGTGTGCCTTTTGATTTATATGTTTCCTTGCAAAATGTGTATGGCATTTTCTTGCACATGCATTTTAATTTACATAAATACTACATTTATAAACTTAATTTTGTCCATGGTGTTTTTCACTGAGCAGAAACCCTTTGCCTTCCCTCCCACTTCCCCTTGTGTGTGTTTTGGGACATTTAAATTAGTTTGGGCAGGAGGAAATAAACTGGACAGGCCTTCAGCTTTTAATTCTAAACAGTTTAGAGTTCAGACTCACTATTTTCTATGACCTTCCTCTCCTCAGACAGTAGAGGCCTGGTCTATTTTTTTTTAATTTATTTTATTGTTTTTCACAGAGACAGAAACAAGAGACAGAGAGAGAGACAGAGAGAAGGGGGAGGGCCATGTCAGTTTTTGACATGGTTTTATTCCACACAAGTGAGCAGGGACCATGCAGAGCAGGAACTGGGCGGGGGGCCTCCCACATGGGAAGTATGCCTCCTCAAGCCAGGGGCCAAACCTGGGGGTGAGTTCCGAACTGGGGCACTCCCGCATGGGAAGCTCACCCCAGTTCAGCATGTGGGTCTGCACAGTTTGGGGATGGGGATGGGATTTGGTCCTCGGTCCCTGGGGCTGCAAAGTGAGTGTTTAACCCACTGAGCGTTTAATCCGGCTTCCCCGAGGCCTGGTCTATTGTAAGTGAGAGGGACAGAAACAAAAGGCAAAAAAATTAATTTAAGAAAATTCTAGAAGCTAAAACTTTTAAAAACTGTCTTACCACATGACTATTGGACAATCAACTATTTCCAGAGAGTCAGTGTCTCCTCAATACCAGAGCATCGAAACCATTTAAAGACATTTCTCTTGCTTACATCGACCACCATCCATGCTGTAGCATTGACATATTTTATCGTGAAACCTAATCAACTGGGACATGAACATTCCCAACCCTAATCAGCCACACATTTGCAGACAATCTCAAGTTGCTTCCTTAAAAGGAATTTAAGTGAACATTTGCGTTGTAGATTTTCGCTACTCTTGCTCTCCTCTGATGTCTAGGCTGGGTGAACTGCTTAGGCCATCCTAAATACAAATAATAATGGCACTACCATGTTAAAACAAAAACAGAGATTTTAAAACAAGACATCTTGATCCTAATCTTGGCTTTGCACCATTTCCTCAATAGAGAATTAAAGATAATAATTAATAGTGCTGTCGTGAGGGTTAAGTGAAATAATGTACAAGTATATAAAACATTTAACACAGTACCTGGCACAAATTAATAATAATAGCAGAGGGTTAACACTTCTTATTATTTGCTATATTATTCAATGCCCTATGTTTTACCCACTTTATTGATATGTACCTTGTGTCTATAGTAACCAGGAAGTAGTGAGGTGACAATCTTGTGTTGTGTGACATTTTTTCTTTTTTTTAAGATTTATTTTATTGTTTTTGACAGAGACAGAGAGAGACAGAGTGAAAGGGGAGGGCCCAGAGCAGTCTTCATAGTTGAACTTCATCAGTTTTAGACACGGTTTCGTTCTACAAAGTGGGCCAGGGTATTGCAGGACAGGAACTAGGCTGGGGGCCTCCAGCATGGGAGGCATGCCACCTTGAGCCAGGGACCAAACGGGGAGGGCAAGAACCAAACTGGGGGCCTCCCACATGGGAAGCACACTGCAGTTTAGCATATGGGTCCGCACGGGCCAGGGCTGGGATTCGATCCTCAGTCCCCAGGGCTGCAAAGTGAGCACTCAACCCACTGAGCCATCCCGGCTTCCCCTGTGTAACATTTTTTCTGATGCTAGTAGAAAAATGGTTTTCTTCTAAGGAAGGGCCTTCACTTACAGAACAGCTTGAAAATCTTGTGCCAAACGCTGCAAGCAATGCTAACATGTGCAGTCTGAGAAGTCAAGCAAAGCTTGGCAAGGCGATTTCTCGGGGGGCCCTGGAGGATTCAAAAAGGTGCACACTCTTGACCTTACATAGCAACAGCACGATTTTTCTCCAGCATGAAGCATGACTGCACACTTCGGATAAGACCTGGAGGCCAAGACCCCAGGGAATTGGAAGCTTGGAAAACAAGCATTTAAAAGGTAAAAGTGCTTCATCTGGTTATTAGGAGAGGAGAGAAATGATGTTTGCCTTCAACATCCATGTGGATATGCTTACTGTATCCAGCAAGGTAGCCTTAGCTTTTTGGTATAATTATATCATCTTTTAGCAATGCAACTGAGAGCAGCCAGTCCTTACTCTCCTTCATAGAGATCTGTTGATTCTGAAAGGGGCTTGACTGGGGTATAGGTGATGATAGTATTTCGCCTGATTTAAAAATTGATTAAAGTGTGTATTTAAATAAAAACAAAACAGAGAGGTGTAAGGAAGAAAATTTTTCATAATCTTATCACCAAGAAACACTCACTGGTAATATCCTATTGTGAACGCTCTCTCTTGCTTCCTCCCTCCATTTATATCTTAAACAAAAGATTTTATTAAAATATATTAGTTTCAGGTGTACACCATGGCTATTCAACATTTCTATACCTAAAGCAGTAATCACCACGATCAAGCAACCATCTGACAGAGTACCATGCTATCATAATATCATTTATACCCTGTTGGACAACTTTGTAGAGGTGTATCTAGTCATCATAAGTACCGCCTTTGAAATTTGTACAGTTCAACGATTTTTAGTAAATTTCCGGAATTGTGTAACCATCGCCATAATCCAGCATTTTTATCGCTCAAGTAAAATCCTTCACGCTCAATTATAGTTAATCTCTATTTCCTTCCCAACCTCAGGTAGTCAGTGATTTCCTTTCTATCTTTATAGACTTGTCTTTTATACAGAATTTCATAAAAATGTAATCATCCAATATGCAATCTTGCTTCTTTCACTTCACGTAATGTTATTAAAGTTCATCTACATTGTAGCAGGTATTGGAACTTCATTCCTTTTTATGGCTGAATAATATTCCATTGTATGGAGACACCACATTTTGTTTATCCATTCACCCACTGGTGGACAGTCCAGTTGTTTCCAGTTTGGGGTTACTATAAATGGCGCTAAGAACATTTACATCCCAGTCACTTGATTTTGTTTCTCTAGAGTACATACCTAGGCTTGGAATTTCTGGGTCATCTGGTACATTTATGTTGAACTGTTATATTAAATGCCAAACTGCTTTGCAATGTGATTTTATTACTGTATATTCTCACCTGTGAGAAATGGGGGTTCATTTTTCTCCACCTCCTCAACCAACTAGTTATTGTCAGCCTTTGGGATGATAGGCCTTCCAGTGGGCGTGAAATCTATTTGTATCTCTCTATGACTTCATTTAATCCAAAGGATCATTAAGACAGAAGCCTCATCAATTCTTGCCCATCATATTACATAAGTAAAAAAGTCATGCTTTTCTGCTTATCAGCAGAGTTTAGCTTACCCTCTCTTCTCCATGAACACACTCATGTGTATGAGTACATAGGGAATGTGTCCTAGTTTAAATTATTCTGAATAAAACCTGGCACAGCAAATTGCTGGCAGAGGTGGGATGATCTGCCTTCCCATGCCCACACAGACCTTGCAAATCATTTCTGCTGGATGCACACAAGGCCTCAGAATCCTTTCCAGCACTTTGTTCCAAGCAGCTGTTATCACTCGGTGGTGGTGACAGGAAGGATGAAATTTATTAACTGTGCTTAATATAGAAAGTTCTGTATATTGCTTTTACTCCAATTAAGTGTGTAAGCATCTATTAAGCATTCTTCATTAAATAGTTTTAATGCTCTGTAATATATCATCCTGAAAACACATTAGAATTTATTTAACCATTCACCTGTTTGGAATATATAATTTTCCCCTGGTTTATTTCTGTTGTAAATACTGTTATATTTTCATATATTCTAGAAGTTAAATTATTAGATAAAGAGTAAAAGATTTTTGAGCATCTTAATTCACTGTTAGAGTGTTCTCAGGAAACTTTATTTTTCTCATTTTTTTTAAAAGAGTTATTTTATTGTTTGAGTAAAGATGAGAGAGAGAGAGAAGGGGGAGGGCCGAGAGCAGTCTCCATAGTTTCACATCATTAGTTGTGACATGGTTTCACTCCACACAGGTGGACGTGGGGCTGTGCAGGGTGGGAACCAAACTGGGGGCTTCCCACATGGGAGGTGGGAACCTTCGCTGCTGAGCCATCGCGGCGGTTACCAGTTGCGCTGCAGTTCAGCCTATGGGGTGTGCATGGGCCAGGGCCAGGGCCAGGAATTGAACCTCGTACCTTGACATTATGAGGCAAGCGCTCAACCACTGAGCTATCTTGGCATCCCCAAGACTAGAGTTTTCTTAAGTTTCTCTTTAACCCTTGGAATTTATGTGAACTCCTTGAAAGTTTTTGCTTGGTTCATCATGTAAATAAACATGTTTTGGTTTTTCTATTTAAAATGGCCAGGATATTATTTCTCCTTTGTTTCTTGGCCTGCTGCTAAGTTCCTAACCCTACAAATAACCTTCAAAAAGTGGCAAAGTAGCTCAAGTCCCAGGATTTGTGGAGTGTGCTCTTAGGAGTATAGACTGTTTCAGTGAACAAAGCCAGCCTCTTCTTCAGGCAAGAGGGTTTCATTCCTGTTTCCCTAAACAGTTAAAAACAACAGAAATTATGTTAAGATATGCTGCTGCACCCAACTGAGGGCCATGGGACATTAGAGGGTCACACCATGCTCCACACTCTGATTTCACTTGCGGTTTCCAGGAATTATGGGCAATTCGGAGTCAAGCCCCAAGTCTGTCCCATCAGGAACTGTGTATGTCACACTCTCTCTGGAGTCTGAACAAGACTGTTAGACTTCACATCCAGGGACAGAGTGGTGGGTAATCTGTTTCCATCAGCTCCATCC
>PVKE010036127.1:0-16548 GCA_004027555.1 Craseonycteris thonglongyai
AGGCAGGAGAGGGCACCAGCATTATGGACACACTCAATAGTTTGGTGGTTACCTGGAGAGGGGGGAGAAGGGGGAAGGGAGAGTTGTGGGGGGAGGTGGGAGTGGACACCAGATATATGGTGATGGAAGGGGAGCTGATTCTGGGTGGTGGGCACATGATGCGATGCATGGGTGATGTGATGTGGACTTGTACATCTGGAAACTGTCTAATTGTTACCAATCAATGTCACCCCATTAAATTTAACAATAGAAAAAAAATAGAATAGGGATACTCTGCTCATCCTGTAGTGTAAAGCATACTCAGCTTTCTCTGAGTTAATTACCGACTTAGCAGTATCTGAGCTGGAGGCCCCTTGTAGGCAGTGGTGCCTATCTGAATTGAAATCATCAGAATAACTGGTTTTCCTGAAGGAAAAGGTATGTCAAAATGATCATCTTGGTAGGAAGAGAAGACAGCTAAGGAGAGTTGATCTCCAGGTGGAAGGTGATGAGAAGGTTCCTAAAATCTGTTGTCTCTTTTCCACTATCTTTCATCTTCTGTTAGCAACAGATGTGATCTAATACTTTTGCTAGATAAATAAATAAGGTAAATACATAGTCATTGGATGAATCTGATTTGGAGGATATTTTTCTATGGGTGAGTTACAAGGTTTTTGTAGCTATGGCCATTATCTTGAGCAGAATTAGAGATTTTTTCCTTTTGTCTGTTTCCTGTCCCCATGTTTTTGTAGGTGAATCTTACCATGCCTCTGTGAATCTTCAAGTGCAATCTGCAATTGCACTGATTTTGAGTAGTTGGAAACCTGTCTTGAGTATTCTGAGCTAGATGCCGTCATAGTTCTTGGGCATATTAAGAATATATAGGTTAAAGAACACAGAGAGGACAGTAGTGAAAGCATCATCAACAGGTAATTGAAATCACTAAGAATTAAGACAAGCATGTTATCAAAGAGAGTGTAGTGAGTCGTGAACTAAACTCTTTGAAACATGAGGGGAAATAACCAAGAGGTTGGTAGACATCTACAAAAAGGCAGGGATAATAATAGTCTGAGGATATAGAGTCAAAGCTGAAAAATTTTAGAGAAAGAAAGAGAGAGAATGGTGTAGAAGCAGCAATGAGGAACATGGAGTATACTTACTTCACTTGAGACTATTTCATTAGTAGTAGGACCTCAGGGTCCTCAGAGGAGAACAATGTTTCTGTTACTGACTTTGGAGAAAAGTTGAAGATAGAGGAGAATTTACTGCTAATAGACTATGGGGTACAGAGGACACAGTGGAGGGGTTTCAGGAGTTTGGGTGGATGGAAATGGAAGTGACAACCAGCAGAGCCTTCTGGAAATAATGACGACCCCATATGTAAGGTACATATTATTAGTGATGGTGTAAGAAAAGGCTTTTCCGTGCCTGCTTCTGACTGACCATTTTCCATGAACTCTGTCTGCCACAGGTAGTGTGCCCAGTTCTCTCCTGTCTAAGGGCCCAGCTCCTGGAACACAGAGCAGAAGCAGATAACAAAGGTGCCCTCAGCCAACATGGCAAGATTAGACATAACTGTCAGTCAACTGTCTCATCCATTGCCCTAAGAGAGATTTCTCAGATTTTATTGTTGTTTGGATTGGAGACATCTGGGTAACACAGGAAAATCTGAAGAACCCATCTCGGTTACATGAAGGACTTGGCCCTGGGAAACTTTTTCATTTGGCAGCCACGCATCACCCCTTTGGTTTATGAGAGGAATTATGTCAGTGGATGGAGGTTCAATACCAACACTCCAGCCAGATCCATCTGTAACCAGCCACTGCTGAAAATTGGTTTTAAAAAGAAAAGGAAAAAAAAAAAAAGGGGAAGGAATTTTTCTTAGGATACATGATAAGTGGCTCAGTTGGAACATGAGCACACTTACTCACAAATAACATGATTGTTTCTCTGCTGCTGTCATGGCCTCCTTGGTGGAGCTGTCATTTTGCAGCTGTCAGTGGCCTGAATGGGACTCGTTCAGTGTGTGTGTGTGTGTGTGTGTGTGTGTGTGTGTGTGTGTGTATGTGTAATTCCTGTTCGGCAGCGGGCTAAGTAGAGTACGCCCTAATGGACTCAGAGGCATTGTACACTGGAGTGGGGGCTCAGTCTTCCCAGCTGAATTTTTACATTTTTTAAAAAAATGATGTTTATTCCCTAAATGCATGATTATTTGCTATCCCGGAAGGTCTGTATTACTTTATTTATTTATTTATTTTTGACAGAGAGAGAGAGAGAGAGAGAGAGAGATAGAGAGAGAGAGAGAGATAGAGAGAGAGAGATAGAGATACAGAGTCAGAGACAGAAAGAGAACTGAACTGGGGGAGCTCCCAGTTCAGCATATGGGTCCGCACCGGCTGGGGCCGGGATTTGATCCTCGGTCCCTGGCGCTGCAAAGTGAGCGTTTAACCCACTGAGCCACTCCGGCTTCCCCCGAATTTTTACTTTTTATAACGTATTTCTTTAGCAGTCAGGTATTTTCTGGCAATTTTCACCAATTAAAAAAAAAAAATTGCACATGAGTGAGATGGGATCAAATCTGCCTGTTACCTTTGAATTTTCTCTTTCTGCTCTCTCAGCACATATGTACCAACATTAATATTCCTAAAAATAATTTGGGTGGGGATAGAAAGAAGGAAAACAGAAAAGAAAATAACTTCCTCAAGCTACTGTAGAAAGAGCAGATTCTGAAGGCCATAAGGGAAGCACAGAAACCATTTGATCAGAATGGCTTGTGTGTAGATATGGTAGTAAAATCAAGGGGCTACAGTTTTGTTTGTTATTTTAAGATTTATTTTTATTGTTTGATAGAGAGACAGAGACAGAGAGAAGGGGGAAGGCCCAGAGCAGTCTCCAGTTGTACATCAGTTTTGACATGGTTTTGACATAGTTGCATTTCATACAGGTGGGCGCTGGACCACTCAGGGCAGGAAACCGGCTGGGGGCCTCCCGCATGGGAAGCACGAAGGGGCTACAGTCTTGACTTTTTCCAGGTTCAACTATGAGGCCTCAGGGTGTTGACCATAGTGACTTGCTCTTTGGCAGACTTGATAAAGGACTGATTCTTACATCTTTAAATATTTTTCCAAGGCAAATGAGGATGCTAGCCAGGAGGAGGGCCAGCAGGCTGAGGGGAACAGGCTAGAGTGGGAATTCTGCTTGAACAGTCACCAGGGAGTCTAAAGAAGATACCTCTGCAGGGAGTGACCATTTTTGGAGAACTTTGACTCCAGAGTTACTGGCTTCCTTTGCACAATTTTGACCCAGAATTTGGAAATGATACTTGCATCATTGACTACCTTGATCCTATATGAAGCCTTACTTAGCTGTATAGGGAAAAAAAACAAAAGGTATAAGGGAATTAAGCTTAATTGTAATTTCTCCATCAGAGTCTGGCCATTTTTGCTTCTTAACTCACTGCTTCCTGGACCGTTTTCCATATTTGTGAAAACTCATCTTGCTTTTCATTACCTTGCCATGCTCGATACCTAGTGAATTGTTAATTTCAACTATATTTTTTGTTTGGTTATTCTGGGCTCTTCCTAAGAGTGAACTCTTTTACAATTCTAATTTACCTAAAATTGAAGAGATACACAAATAGTAAGATACTGGAAGATAGTTTTATCACATAGATTTCTATCACATAAATCATTTAAAAATTACAGTTAATTAAGAAAAAACCCTGGGGAAACTGGGATGGCTCAGCGGGTTAAGGGCTTGCTTTGCAGCCCCAGGGCCCAAGGATCAAATCCCAGCTCTGGCCCATGTGGACCCACCCATGTGCTGAACTGGGCTGTGCCCCCAGTTCAGTTCTTGCCAGAGCCTATGCGGGATGCTCCCGACACAGTTCCTGCCCTGCACAGCCCCATGCCCACCTGTGGAGTGAAACTATATGGGAAACTAATGCTGTCCACTATGGAGACTGCTCTGGGCTCTCCCCTTTCTCTCTGTCTCTGTCTGTCTGTCTCTCTCTGACAGAACACAATAAAATAAATCTTAAAAAAGAAAAAACCTATTGGTAATTCATAAAATATATTGACAATTTCTATAGAGGTTTGGATAATTATAAATACAACATCTAATAATCATTTGGCATCATGCAGTTTATAAAATATTTTAGTGTCCATTATTTATTTGATTTCATAACAGTTCAGTAAATTAAGAAAAACAGATTTTACTATACCCATTTTACAGATGAAATGATGGGCTAAGAGGGTGAATCATACAGCTAGTAGGAACCTGAATCCCATTCTGCTGACTAGGCCATGGCCATTGAAATAATTGTTGTAAAGATAAAACCTGCTCTTGTTCACAAACAACTTACCAGGCATTTTTCAATCTCGATATCGGTTGGCAATGTAGTACCCTGTGGTATTAGCAGGTTCAAAGTTTTTGCACATGGATGATCCCAGTGTGGCTCATCAGAGAGCATCTCTGGTAGTTCTTAGCTGTGTGGCATTGGCCAAGTCACCTCCTCACTCCGATTTCTCTGTTTCCTTAACTGTGAAACAGGAATACTATTGTTCTCTGACTATTAGGCATTACTTCAAAGACAGTCGTGTAGATCTAATGAAATAAGTGAATGAGAATGGTTTGCGGATGTAAAGAATGTGCAAAGTTGTCAGTGTTTTCCATCATCTCCATCTTTGGCAAAAGGTCCAAGACCGAAAGAACTGGGGTTCGGTTGGGCCTCACATGTATCCTTCAGAATGAACTTTATGGAGGTTTAGATTTCTCCTGTGAAAAGGACACCATGTGCAACAGGTAAAGTTGTTTTAGGACACGCTCACTCTGGTGTGTTTATGAGGCCCTCTCCACTCTTGTCCCTCTGTCTCTCCTAGACACCTCGTCCTGAGATGGCACTGCTGGAATGTAATCTTTTCAAAGATTGGCTTAAGGTGTTTCTCTTCTCCAAGGAATGTTTTCCCATCAACATAATACTCAGAAATCCCAGGAGAATGACTATGTTGGCAGGATTTTGGAGTCAGTGCAAGCTTCTTGGAGGGTACGTATATTTTTAGTTTGGATTCTCAAAACACAGCATGATTATGGTTGCCTATTACTATGGTTGTTCCAAGACTGAGACTATCATATTCTGTATTATTATATTACCTTTGTATTATTATGATAATACTTCTGTATTACCATTACATATCATAAATGCCATGGGTTATTTATTGTTATTGCCATATAATTTACATAAAACAAAATACATTATTTTAAGTGTATACTTCAATGACTTTTGATAACCATATACAACCATGTAACCACAAACACAGTCAAGATATAGTTCCCACGTGCCCCCTTCCAGTCAATCCCCTGTCGTCCTCACACTGTCCCATACCTGCTTTCTGTCATCATAAATAAGCTCTGCTTGCTTTTGAATGTCATATAAATGCATTCATACAAGGTGTGATCTTTTATATCTGGCTTATTGATATTATAAATTATGGCATATACTTGAAGCAAACAAAATTCAGCTCAGGTAACTACTTTCCTACAACTGTGGATAGTCTGAAGTTTGGTGTACTGTACACACTCTTGGCTGATGATAGTCCACATCACCATGGTGGCCTGGGCTTGTGACATTTCTGCTCTTTGAGTCAGAAAGAAATATTTCTCATTGAAAAATCTAGCCAGCTATCAGCTGCCAGTGAATGGCAAAGGCTTGGGGACAGGGGAGTTTGTGGACCCTCTGGTTTTGTGTGTGGTTATTTTAACTGCACACGATGCAACACTTTTGTGGTTGATAAGCTGGTGTCTGTGTAAACCAATGATGGCTCAATCACATGGCATTTATTCAATTTTTTAAATCATAAGAGTAATACATTCTCCTTTTAGAAAATTTAAGAAATAAAAGGAAAAGGACAGTAATTGTTCCTCATTCTTTCTCATGAGAAAAATATTAAATTTGTGGGTATATATCTTTCTAGTTCTTTTTCTCCTAGATGTGAACTTTTATGTAGATACGATAATATTTTATATAAAATTTTGTATCCTGCTTTTTATGTTTAATATTTTACTCATAGAATTTCTCTGTCATTTAAAAATATTCATAAACAATTGTTTTTTTAAGATTTATTTTATTGATTTTTGACAGAGAGAAACAGAGACAGAGAGAGACAGAGAGAAGGGGGAGGGCCCAGAGCAATCTCCATAGCTGACATTAGTTTTTCCATATCGTTTCACTCCACAGGTGGGCACAGGGCTGTGCAGGGCAGGAACTGGGCCAGGAGCCTCCCACATAGGTCCCGGCAAGAATTGAACTGGGGGCACACCCCAGCTCAGCATGTGGGTCCGCATGGGCCCAGGTGGGGATTCGATCCTTGGTTCCCGGGGCTTCAAAGCAAGCGCTTAACCCGCTGAGCCATCCCAGCTTTCCCCATAAACAATTTTAAGTACCCATTCATAGCTTATTTCATATATAATGTATTATATTATTGTTAATTATATATATATATATACACACACACACACACACACACACATGTATATACACACACACACACATACATACATACACACACACACATATATATATATATACACACACACACACACATATACATATACACACACACACATACATATATATATATATATATAGAGAGAGAGAGAGAGACTGATTTTCATAATTCAATAAATTAAAAAAGCACTAGAGGACCTTCCCTTTAAAAAGAATTCTGTGTGATTCCTATTCTGCTTTAGAATATATGGGCTATACTTACAACAGAACACAGCTATATCTACTTAATAAGAAAGTACAAACTGGCTGCTGCATCAGACTTAAGTGATGTAGAGAGTTCTGCCTAACCTTTCCCTCTTAATACCTTAAACCTGCCTATTGGCATTTCTTTCTCTGCCTGTGTGGATTTAGCTATGCTTCCATGAGACTACTGGTGAATGTCTATCTGTTGGATCTGAAATAGACAGAAGTGATAGGAGTAGGAAACTGGAGTGGTTCCTCCAGAGTTATTTTGCTTTCTGATGGCAGCTGATGAAAAATATGGGCAATAAAATTGGCAGTTTTTACCTCCTCACCACCCCTACTGGCTAAAAGAAAGAAGTCCTGAGAGAGATAAGTGTCAGTTACAATGGCTACAGTATTGAGTGTCTGTATGTTTATATTGGATGTTCACTGGGTTTAACAGAACTCAAAACCTACAGACAAGCTGAATTGCAGTAAGATCTAAAAACCACCCACAAGATAAACCTCTGGAGAAAGAAGTGAAGGACTTGAATAGGTCCTAAACTGTACACACAGTAATAATATTATTTACCCGTGATTCTCACAATGCACTATATGACAAATGCTTAATGATTTGGTTCAGTTATGCTTCATAAATATTTATTAACCACTGAGCTAGGCTCAGTGGGAAGTACAGAAAATGTGACTGTACAATAATGTGACTGATTATTAGAAAACATGAATTCTTGAATTAATATATTCAAGTATGTGCTCTGAGAGGTTAAATATTTTTCCAGGGATGTTTTTACTACTCCCAAAATTTCTAAGTCCTCTCTTAGAGCTGCCTTCAGCCTGTTGCATATTTTTAAAATATGTGTATATAATATGCATATATAATCTATATATTATATAGAGTTAATTTTTAGAATTAGCTAAAAGTCATTTGGTGTTAACTTCTATTAATGAAGTAGGAGAGCAACATGGGTAATATTCTGTTCATTTAAACTGTGTCATTGTGGAATACTGAGTTTAATCTTTTTGGGAAAGTCCATCAATTTCAAAGGAGGAGTACCACTGATATTGTGTGAAATGCAGTATTACTGCAATAAGTTAGTGTTTTCTCATAATGACCCTAAAGGAAAATTCTCATTTAGATATAAGAGCTCTGATACATTTATAAAAAATGCTAACTTCTTAGATAGAAAGCCATGCCTAAAAAAGGCTGTTCATCTTTAGGAATCTTCTGTCTTGCTAGAAAGGCCACATGGAAACAATGTGATAGAGAGCAGAAGCTGGCATTAATTACTTTGTACTGAACAGGACTGAGGTGAACATGTGACAGTCAGAAAGCTGGGGTGGCAGACCGGGCTTTCCTTTTCAATCTATACCCACTCTCAAAGGTATAGATTGATTATCTTGCAGTCAAAATTTTCCTTCTGCTTTCCCTTTCATGTTTGCTCTTTCCATTTGTTTTAGCCATAATAACTTATGAACAAAGGGTGTCAAATGCTTGTGTCTCTGCATGTTATATTTCTCTTGGTTGATTTCATGTTGTTGCAGGACTAATTCTACAAATGGGAAGTAAAGATGAAAAATAATTAGCTAGAGAAGTCCAGGATGGCTTGAAGTAGGTAGGTGGGACTGATTTGAACTAAGTTCTGGAGCATAGGGATGACATGCATTGCTTCAGTACACAGGAAATTCTCATTTATATAATGATTATATGTTCTCTGTCTAATGCATGGTAGCATTGTCTCCTACACTATAGTGCCAGGGCTAGTGCTTCTGAGTCTTTTGTGTTCTTCAGAGCATAAAGCCAAGTGCAGGATGAATTCATCAAGGCACACCTCATGTGTCACCTATTCTCTGAAACTGTCCATGACTCTCTCCAGTCAGAATTCATATTCCCTGATTTCCATCTCATGGCCCTTTAAACAATCCTTGTGTCTTAGTCTGCTCAGGCTGCCATAAGAAAATACCATAGACTGGATAGCTTAAACAACAAAAATTTATTTTCTAAAAATTCTGGAGGCTGAGAAGTCCAAGGTCAAGGTGCCAGCTGATTCAGTTCCTGGTGAAAATTCTCTTCCTGGCTTGCAGATGGCTACCTTACTTATTGTGTTCTCACAGGGGAGACAGAGCAAGAATGAGAGCGAGAGAGTGAGAGTGGCAAAGACAGAGAGACACATGCACAGACCACTCTGGTGTCCCTTATTATAGGAACACTGATCCTAGTAGATCACTGCTTCACCCTTATGACCTCATTTAACAGTAATTACATCTTAACTCCAAAAACATTCTTATGGGGAGTTAGGGCTTCATTATATAAAGTCTAAGGAGACAGAATTCAATCCATAGCACTCTCAGGACACTTATTACATTGTGTTATAGTTATTTTTTTATGGCTATCTCCAGGGGACTGGTCTTAGGTGCTAAGCACTGTGATAGGCATTGAGAATCACAAAGGTGGGTCTTTTCCTCAATGAACTTGTCATTAGTTATACTAACTTTCAATGGCTTTTGTAATGAAATGCCATAATTATAGGTTTAAAATAACTAAAATTAGAATCCTTAAGACAGCCAGAAAAAAGAACACCAAACCTATAAAGGAAAGCTCATCAGACTATCCAGATTATCATCACATTTCTCAAAGAATCTCTATAAACCAGAAGGAAATGGAACAAAGTATTCAAAATATTAAAGGAGAAAAATTACCAGCAAAGAATCCAGTACTCAACAAAGTTATCCTTTACATATGAAGGAGGACTAAAGACCTTTTCAGACATACAGAAACTGAAGGAGTTCTTCAGCACAAGGCCAGCATTTCAAGAAATATTGAAGGAGAAATTTGTACTTGAAACAAAAAGTAAAAGTAAATAGGGATAAACTGGAACAATAAAAACATAAAAGGGGATGAAGTAAAGGCTTAAATTTCCAAAGAGAATGGAGATAAAAAACATCCTTAAGAAAAAGAACCACTGCATATATGAAACTTTCTTTTATATAAAGTTCATGGTAACCACTGAAAAAGAACTTAGAACCGGGACACATAACAATAAAAGAAGGGAAAAAACAGTCATAAACACCATCAAACTAAAATAGCCAATGGGGATAAAAAAGCAAAGAAGCAATCAAAAAAGAGCTACCAGAAAACAAAAGATAAAATGGCTATAGAAAATCCTCATATATCAATCATCACACTAAATGTAAATAGACTGAACTCACCAATAAAAAGACACAGACTAGCAAACTGGATTAAAGAACAGAAACTAACCTTATGCTGCCTATAAGACACACCACAGCCACAAGGACAAAGACTCAAAGTGAAAGGATGGAAAAAATACCCAAGCAAATGGTACCCAGAGAAAAGCATGTGTAGCCATACTTATATCTGATGGAGCAAACTTCAGGATCAAAGAGATAAGAGACAAAGATGGACATTTCATAATGATCAAAGGGAAAATACAACAAGAAAATATTACACTCATTAATATACCGTATATGCCCCCAACCAAGAAGCACCAAAATTTACAAAGAAACTACTAACAGACCTAAAAGGAGAAACTGACAAAAACAGAGTTATAGTAGGGGACTTAAATACTCCATTGACACTCATTGATTGATTATCCAAAAAGAAAATAAATAAGGAAATATCAGCTTTAAATGATACATTACAGCAATCGGACATAATTCACATTTGCAGGACACTTAATCCTCCAGCAAATGACTATACATTCTTTTCTGGTGCACATGGAACATTCTCAAGGATAGACCACATGTTGGGACAAAAACCTAGCCTCAGCAAATTTAAGAAGATTGAAATCATACCAAGTGTATTCTCTGATCACAAAGCTTTGAAATTGGAGATCAACTACATATACATATACATGGAGATTAAACAACATGCTATTAAAAAATGACTGGATCATAGAAGAAATAAAAGAGATTAAAAACTACATAGAAACAAATGACAATAAAAACACAACATAACAAAATTACTGGGATGCAGCAAAAGCAGTAATAAGAGGGAAATTTATATCACTCAGGCTTATCTCAAGAAACAAGAAAAATTACAAGTAAACAATCTAATATCACATTTGCAAGAATTCAGAAAAAAAGAACAAAAAAAAACCACCCAAAGCCAGAAGAAGAAAGGAAATAATAAAAATTAAAGCAGAACTAAATGAAATAGAGAATAGAAAAGCAATAGAAAAAATCAATACAACAAAGAGCTGGTTCTTTGAAAAAATTAATTGATAAACCCTTGGCTAGGCTCACCAAGGGAAAAAGAGAAAACACACAAATAATCCAAATTAGAAATGAAAGAGGGGAAATTACAACTGATACCACAGAAATACAAAGGGTCATATAAGAATACTATGAAGGACTTTATGCCATCAAATTTTGCAACCTAGAAGAAATGGACAAGTTTTTAGAAACATATAGCCTACCCAGACTGAATCAAGAAGAACTGGATAACCTAAACAGACCAATCAGCAGTAAGGGAATTGAAACAATCATCCAAAACCTCCTCAAAAGCAAGAGTCCAGGACCAGATGATCTCACTAACGAGTTTTACCAGGCATTCAAAGAGGAACTAACATCTATCCTCCTCAAACTTCTCCAAAAAATTGAAAAGGAGGCCATACTTCCCAACTCATTCTGTGAGGCTGATGTTACCCTAATACCAAAGCCTGGCAAGGATGTCACACACACACACACACACACACACACACACACACACACACACAAACAAACAAACAAACAAACAAAAACTATAGTTGGTATTCAATCTCTGTGATGAACACCAATGCAAAAATGCTAAACAGAATACTAGCAAATAGGATACAACAACACATTAAAAAGATTATACTTCATGATCAGGTGGGATTCATCCCAGGGGCACAAAGATGGTTCAACATACACAAGTCAATCAATGTGATACACCACATGAACAAAATAAAAGATAAAAACCATATGATTTTATCAATTGATGCAGAAGAAGCATTCAACATGATACAACATCCATCTATGATCAAAACACTTAATAAAATGGGTATAGAAGGAAAGTACATCAACATATTAAAGGCCATGTATGACAAAACCTCAGTGAATGTCAGACTGAACAGGGAAAAATGGAAAACTTTGCTTCTAAAATCAGGAATGAGACAGGGATGTCCTCTGTCATCACTGCTATTCAACATAGTGCTGAAGGTTCTAGTCAGAGCCATCAGGCAGGAAAAAGGAGTAAAAGGCATCCAAATAGGGAATGAAGAAGTTAAACTGTCACTTTTTGCAAATGACATGATTCTTTATATAGAAAACCCTAAAGATTGCACCATAAAACTATTAGAAATAATAAATGAATGTAGTAAAGTTGCAGGATACAAAATTAATGTAAAAAAATCCACAGCATTTTTATATATAAATAACGAAACTTAAGAAAAGGAAATGAGAGAAATGATACAATTTTTGATCAAAACAAAAAGATTAAAATACTTAGGAATAAACTTAACAAAGAAAGCGAAGGACTTATACACGGAAACCTATGACACTATTAAAAGAAATTGAAGAAGATACAAAGAAATGGAAAGATATTCCGTGTTCATGGGTTGGAAGAATCAACATAGTTAACGGCCATATTACCCAAAGCAATATAAAGATTTAATGTGATTCCTGTCAAAATCCCACAGACATTCTTTTGAGAAATAGACAAAATAATTATTAGATTTATATGGAACTACAAAAGACCCTGAATAGCCAAACAATTCTTCAAAAAAGAGTAAGCCTGGAGGCATCATGCTCTCTGACTTCAGTCTATATACTATTCATCAATAATCAAAACAGCTTGGTATTGGCAGAGAAACCGACATACAGAACAATGGAACAGAATCGAAAAACCAGAAATAAACCCACAAATATATGGACATATAATATTTCACAAAGGAGCAAAAAATATACAATGGAGAAAAGAAAGCCTCTTCAGTAAATGGTTTTCTTGGAAAATTGGAAAACCACATGCAAAAGAATGAATCTTGACTGTACTAAAATTAACTCAAAGTGGATTAAAGACCTCCACATAAGACCCGAAACAATAACGTGCATAGAAGAAAGCATCAGTAATAAACTTACAGACCTTGGGTTCAGAGAGCACTTTATGAACTTGACCCCAAAGGCAAGGGAAGTAAAAACAAAAATAAACGAATGGGACTATATCAAACTAAAAAGCTTGTGTACAGCAAAGGACACCATCAACAAAGTAAAAAGCAAACCAACTGAATGGGAGAAAATATTTGCAAACAATGCCTCTGATAAGGGGCTCATATCTAAAATATATGAAGAACTCATATAACTCAACAACAACAACAAATCATCCAATTAAAAAATGGGCAGAAAACCTAAACAGATGTTTCTTCCCTGAAGACATACAAACAGCCAACAGATATATGAAAAAATGCTCAACATCACTAGCAATTAGGGAGATGCAAATTAAAACCACAATGAGATACCACCTCACACCTGTTTGAATGGCTATAATCGACAAGATAAGGAATACCGGTAACAAGTGCTGGAGAGGCTGTTGAGGAAAAGGAACTCTCATACACTGCTGGTGGGAATGTAAATTGGTACAACCACTATGGAAGGCAGTATGGAGATTCCTCAGAAAACTAGGAATGGGGGGAAGCTGGGATGGCTCAGTGGGTTAAGCTCTTGCTTTGCAACCCTGGAGCCCAAGGGTTAAATCTCGGCCCCGGCCCATGTGGACCCATGTGTTGAATTGGGGTGTGCCTCAAATTCAGTTCTTTCCAGGGCCTATGCAGGAGGCTCCCGGCCCCATTCCTCCTCTGCACAGCCCCGCGCCCACCTGTGGAGTGAAACTATATGGAAAACTAATGCTGTCAACTATGGAGACTGCTCTGGGCCCTCCCCCTTCTCTCTATCTCTGTTTGTCTTTCTCTGTCAAAAAAACAATAAAAAAAAAATCTAGGAATGGAATTGCCATATGACCCAGCAATCCCTCTCCTGGGTATCTATTCAAAACACCTGAAAACCTTAATCCGCTAAGATACATTTACCCCAATGTTCATCACAGCACTGTTCATGGTGGCCAAGTCATGGAAATAAGCAGTGTCCTCTGATAGATGGCTGGATAAAGAAGTTGTGGAACATTTACACAATGGAATACTACTCAGCAATAAGAAAAGATGAAATACAGCCATTTGTGACAACATGGATGGACCTTGAAACCGCCTTATTAAGTGAAATAAGTCAGACTGAAAGAATCAAGAAACATGACCTCACTTATGGGTGAAATATAAAACTAAAAGTAACAAAGAAATAAAAACTCATGGACACATTCAATAGTTTAGTGCAGGGATTACTAACCCCGTGCCTGTGGGCGCCATGGCGCCCGCGGCCCGATTTGTGTGCGCCCGCCATTATTTGACTGCATCAGAAGTTTTTCATAAACACTAAGTGAAACTATCATTTATTTTTATACATTTGTGAGAATTTAAAAATATTGTTTGAGTATCTACACAGGTTTATTATATTCGTTGGTATGTTTGCGATACCGTATGTATAAGTCTTTCCCTAGCTGTCGCCTTTGTACATGTCGCGTCTTGTGTAGCCGCTGCACTCTTTAAACTCTCCTCCACCCAACCGGGAGCCGCCAAGTTGCCATTTTGATTGCGGTTGCTGGACTGATCGGGTCGTGACGGTTAGCTAGGACCACAGTGTTTTGATATATTCGATTTTAAATGAACTAAAAGCGAGGTAGGTAATCTATTATTATGGTGGCAATTTGATATGATATTGTAGTTCTATAACTATTTTTATTTTTATTTTTTTAGTCCTAAAATGAGTGGACCAAATAAGAGAAAACGAACCTATAATTTTAACACAGAGTGGGAGGAATCATATTGTTTCATTAATTTAAAAGGTAAATGCGTTTGCCTGTTGTGTGGCAGTAGTATTACAGTGCCGAAAAAACATAATGTTGAACGTCACTTTCAGACAAGTCATACCACTTTTGATACGAATTATCCACTTAAATCTGAAGTAAGAAAGAAAAAAATAAATCAACTAAAATGAAGTTTAACTACTCAACAGACTGTTTTCACTAGACATGTGGAAAAATCTAAAAAGGCAACCATTGCTTCTTTCGAAATTTCTCACATGCTCGCAAAGAAGAAAAAACCTTTTCAGGATGGTGAATTGTTCAAAGAAGCATTTCTGACTGCTGCCGATTGTTTGTTTGAGGAATACTCTAACAAGCGTGAGATTATGTCGTGATACAAGACCTACAGTTGTCAAATAACACAGTCACAAGAAGAATACACGCAATTTCAAAAGACTTGCAAACTCAGTTAAAGACTGACTTGGAAATATGTGACTGCTTCTCTCTGCAATTTGACGAGTCAACAGATATATCAGACACCGCACAGTTGACAGTTATGGTGAGAATGGAGCTGTTGCAAATATTACCAATGAAAGGACAGACGAGAGGTGAGGATATTTATAAAACTTTCAGAACATACCCCAGGTCGATAAACATGCCTTTGCATAAGTTGTCTGCGATAACTACCGATGGGGCGCCAGCAATAAATAAAAACATTTATACATGATAAAAATGAAAATTATGATGAACTAACAGATTTGCTGGCTGGTGGATTTGGGTTTTCTTGCTGACACCATGGAAAAATTAGATTCTTTCAATTTGGAGTTGCAGGGAAAAGACAAAAATAGAGCTGAAATGATAAGCTCTGTAAACGCATTGAAAGCAAAATTGACTTTGTTGATATTACATCTGCATATCAAGTCTCTTGTGCACTTCCCATATATGAGGAAAATGCTAGGTAACAATGAGTTAAACGTGTCATTATTTATTGAGACCCTGCAAGTGCTTGAAGAACAGTTTGAAGAGAGATTTCTGCAGTTTACAAATATCGAGCCAATTGTCTCCTTCTGTATCAATCCTTTTACTTGCCAAACAAATGTAATAGAACTAGACGCATGTATTGCAGACCTTGTTCAGGGGAAAGCAGAAGAACTAGAGTTAGAAATGTTGAACCTTAAGAACGATATTTTGCTAAAATCCTTAATATCAGAGGACTTATGGAACATAGTCGACAAAGAAAGGTTCCCATTTTTAAAAAAAGCGGCATATAAAATCAAATCGTTTTTCGGGTCAACGTATTTATGGGAATCTTTGTTTTCAAACATGAATTTAATAAAATCACGATATAGATCTCGACTTACCGATGAGCATCTTAATAATTGTTTGCTAACAGGGTTGTCGTCATACTTTCCTAATTACGAGGCACTGGCCAGTGAAATGCAATGCTAAAGATCACACTGACAGATTGGTTTTTTTTATGTTTTTTTTTTAATATTATTATATTTTATTGTTAAATTTAATGGGGTGACATTGGTTGGTAACAATTACATAGTTTCCCGATGTACAACTCCACATCACATCACCCATGCATCGCATTATGTGCCCACCTCCCAGAATCAGTCCCCCTCCAACCCCATATATCTGGTGCCCACTCCCCCCTCCCCCCACAACACTCCCTCCCCCCACAACTCTCCCTCCCCCCTCCTCCCTCCTCTCCAGGCAAACACCAAACCATTGAGTGTGTCCATAATGCTGGTGCCCTCTCCCACCTCCCCTCCCTCTCGCCCTCCCCCCTCCTCCCCTTCCCTCAGGCAATCACCAAGTTACTGAGTGTGTCCATAGGTCTCTGTGTCTTTGTAACTTTCAGTTTTATATTCCACCTATAAGTGAGGTCATATTTTTCCGGATTCTTTCAGTCTGACTTATTTCGCTTAATAAGATG